>PVKP010006175.1:0-84816 GCA_004027715.1 Plecturocebus donacophilus
ATTTTGAGACAGGGTCTCACTCTGTGGCCCAGGCTGAAGTCCAGTAGCACAACCTTGGTCCACTGCAAACTACCTCCTGGGTTCAAGCAATTCTTCTGCCTCAGCCTCCTGAGTTGCGGGGATTACAGGTGGCCACCACCTGTCTGGCTAATTTTTGTATTTTTAGTAGAGACAGGGTTTTACCACGTTGGCCAGGCTGGGGTCGAACCCCTGACCTTGTGATTCGCTCATTTTGGCCTCCCAAAGTGCTGGGATTACAGCCGTGAGCCACTGCACCCAGCCCACGCTGTGGTTTTATGTTAGGTTTTATGTCCCAAGTACATGCTGGAAAATGGTGTGATTCACATTGTTGTGAGGGTCCGTCGATCTTGAGTTAGTGCCCTCTCCTCACAAGTAGGAATTAATGTACTTTTATTCAAGACCTCAGGAGATAAGCCACTGCGCACACCTGGGGGAACTACCTCTGGGCACCAGTGGGTAAAAGTGTGCCAGTCTGGAAGGAAGGGCATTTTTAGAGTGAGACTGGCATTTTTCACTGAGATGTGAGGGCACTGTGTCATAGTGGATGAGGCACCTGGAGATGCAGGTGTGAGTCGATGCCCTGAATACAATTTAGAAGGACATGTGCCCAGCTGGAGAGGGCTTAGCTGTGGAGGATGGGAAGGTGAGTGCCAGGCACTGGGATTGGGGTGAACGGTATCGAGGTGGGGCTTTCTTCTTCTCTGTAATATTTTCTTTTAATTGTGGTAAAATACACATAACATAAAGTTTTCCACTTTAACCATTTTTAAGTGTACAACTCAGTGACCACGTCCACAATGTTGTGCCACCATCTCCACCGTCCATTTCTAGAACTTTTTCATCTTTCCAAACAGAATTGCTTGCCCATTAAACACTAGCTCCCCATTCCCCGGTCCCAGGTCCTGGCAGCCTACGCTCCACCTTCTGTGAATTGGACTCCTCTACTGCCTCATGTGAGTAGAACCTCACGGTGTCCATCTCTCTGCAGCTGGCTTATTGCAGAGCACAATGTCCTCCAGGTTCACCCGTATTAGGCCGTAGCAGGCATCAGATCCTTTCTGTTCAAGGCCAAATCATATTCCATTGTACAGATGGACCACAGTTTATCCATTCATCCATTGATGGAATCTGTAAATTTTTAGTTTTTAAGTAGAGAATGGGTTTATCTGTGATTTTCTTAAATAATTCCATAGCCAAACTCTTGACTCTAGAGTCCTCCGCTGTAACTCACAGACAGTTACCGCTTCTGACTGCTGCAGGCAGTGTCACAAGGGCGGCTGTGCCAGCAGGTGTTCAGCACGCACCATGGTGTGGTTCCTGCACAGCTCTCACTGATCCGAGATCCATGCCATATTGGACGCCAGTAAGGTCTGGTCCTAGTCTGTTGTCCAGTATACAAATATCCTGCAGTGCAACGTCTGCAGGGCTCTGTGAGGGAGGACGACCAAAGGCTTAACGCACTGGTATCCCAGTTGGGTTCTGCCTGCATTGAGTTCAGGCCAGTTTAGGTATCATGGCCAAAATACTTTAGGAGTTCTGGAATCATGAATGAAGATTGTGGACCATATAACCATCCCAAAGGGGTTTCTGAAAAGGGCTTGCGTCCAATCTGTCATTCGCCTTCCAACGAGAGGTCCACTAGACGTGTCATCAGGAGGAAACAGCCCTCTCCACAGTCCCCGAGTTCTACTGGAATGTGGGGGATCAGAGCATCAAGACGAACTGAGACCTGAAGCCAGTGAGGACAGCTGCCTGGACGTGCTGCTGAGAACACAGGTTTTGTGCCCACCCTCACCTCGTCAGTAACCAAGTGCCGCCTGTGCGTGGCATAGCACTGCCGTGTGCCATCTGCTCAGCATGTTCACGGTCCATCAGCAAACATCTCCTGTGAGATCCTCCAAGTTAGCAAGCATCCTACTCACCTAGAGGAGGAATCCTTGTTCCCCTCCATTGCTGTATCCACCCCATGCTGGGGACGCTGGCACTTGCTTGGTGGGAAGTCAGCTATCTGCCTCTCTCTACCACTGGGGGATCGCAGACACACACAGCCCAGCAGCATCTCTGCCTGCTCCTTCCTGGTCCCGGGTGACCTTGACTTGAACATTCTGCTCTAGACAGCATCCTTGTCCTGAACGGCTCTTTAGAAGGAAAGAGAAAAATACTATCCACTCTGTATCTGAGTAACCTCTGCAGGGCTCTCTGTCCTCTGCCTCTTGCTCCCCACATGGGGTTTAGGGCTTGGAGGGTGAGTGGAGACTTTTAGTTCTGCCCACGTCCTTCCCACAGAAGCCCTGGGGATCAGTGAGCTGGCCAGCTTAGAGCGATTACTTGTTAGGTGTGAAGGCTGGGCTCCTTTAGGTCTTCCCAGCTTGACAGTCTCCAGTCAGGCTGTCGGTTTAAATCCCAGCTCTACTGTTAAATAGCTGTATAATCCCGGGAAATGTATTTGAACATTCTTTGCCTGAGTTTTCCCATCTGTAAAGTAGGGATAATGATAGTACCACCACATAGTAAAGAATTAAATACTTAGAGCTTTAGAAACTTCTGTTCTACTCCTGTGGCTTCAAGGAAGCCCTTTGCTGTATGAACCGTCTTTTTCCCTTACCTGTGATATAGTTTGTATGTGAGTCCCCTCCAAATCACATATTGGAATGTGCCCCCAAGTGTTGGAGGTGGGGCCCGGTGGGAGGTGTTTGGGTCACAGGGGTGGATCCCCCCTGTGATGACTTGCTGCCCTCCCCACAGTAATGAGCGAGCTCTCTCTATTAGGCCATTCAAGGACTGGTTGTTTGAAAGAGCCTGGCAACTCCCCCTCTCTTGCTCCCTTTTTCACCCCATGACATGCCAGCTCCCCTTCTCATCCACAATGAGTAAAAGCTTCCTGAGGCCTCACCAGAATCAGAGCAGATGTTGGTGCCGTGCTTCCTTTACAGCCTGCAGAACTGTGAGCCAAATAAATGTCTTCTTTTCTTTTCGTTTTTTTTTTAAACAGAGTCTCGATCTTATTGCCCAGGCTGGAGTACAGAGGCATGATCTCAGCTCACTGACTGCAACCTCCGCCTCCTGGGTTCAAGCGATTCTCCTGCCTCAGCCTCCCAGGTAGCTGGGACTACAGGCATACGCCACCACGCCTGGCTAATTTTTTGTATTTTTAGTAGAGACGGAGTTTCTCCATCTTGATCAGCCTAGTCCTCTTTTCTTTATAAATGACACACCCTCCAGAGCCTCTAATGTTTCTTTATAGCCACTCAAACAGACTAAGATAGTGGGACTCCTCCAGCTTGCACCTTTCCTCCTGCACTGCCATCCTGCCACAGCCACTTTGAGACCCAACTTCAAGGCTTTCTCCCAGGGAAGCTGCTGTGGTTTCCATGCCTGGTTGTATTTTATGGTTGCAGAAGTCACCCTCAAGGTCATTCTCGGGCTGTCTACACGTAAGGATGCACCAGGCAGATGTGGCTCCAGCTACCCACCAGGCTTCCTGATTTTTTGTTGAAAATGATCCATTTCTCTGAGGCTCAGCTCTGTTTCTCCCAAGTCCTGGGCCTTTGGCTGGCTTTTTAATTTGCATGGCATTATTACATTATGTACTTGTCAGCAGAGATTTCATTAAGTTCCCATAATACATCCACACTGCACATTGTCCAGACTAAAACAACCATCTCTGGGCTTGCTCAGAGGCTGACAGGCCAATGAGTTTTTTATGATTTTGGAGCAAATTTAAATTCATGGAGTGCATGATAAAACTGAAGTATTCCCCATCCACTCCCTTTGGGCTGGTGGCATTCCGGAACGCCGGAGGAGGAATGCTCTCTGGAGCAGTACTTCCTGACTTTAGTCACTGGAGTGCCATCCAGGCAATATGGATTTGCTGCTGTGCTGTGTCCACAGAGGTTAAGGGTATGCGCTCTCTCATCAGACTGCCTAGGTTCAGATCCCAGCTCTGCCACTGAATAGCTATGGAATCCTAGGCAATGTACTTGAACTCTCTTTGCCTGAATTTTGCCAACTGTAAAATGGGATTAATCATAGTTCCACTACTTAATGAACTGGAAAGCATTAGACATGAAGAAAGCTGGTGGAACCACGCCTGTTGGTCGTAAATCCCGTCATGGGGAAGGTGATGGGCAGTGTTGCCTGCCCGTGGAGACAGTAGTGTGGCTAAGGGAGCCTGTCCCTCATCTCATGCCCAGATCTCCTGGGGAGCGCTGTCTTTACTTCAGTCCACTCTAGTCCTGTGGCTGCTGCTCATCAGAGCCCATAAGGCTCAGGATCTTCCACTACCTGGGCCCGGAGTCCCTCTCCTCTCCTCGCCTCTTCTCACCTCGTTCCCAGCATTCGAGTTTATCAGCTTGCTGCTCTCTGAACACAATAAGTGCACCGTCCCACACCCCCATGCCTTACCTCTGGGTCCTGCCCCACACTCCTCCAGCAGTATGAGGGGATATAGGGCCCGCCCTGCTGCCGCTCACCTTCCAAGACGGCCCAAGCAGAGCCCAGACTTTCCAGAGCCTCCCCTCACCAGCCCCTGGACCACCTACCTAGGAATGCCCCCTCTGTAACCCACACCATGCAGGCTTCCATCCAACTCGCTCAACAGATTTGTCACTACACATCCATTTGAGATGACAATGTTTGGTACGTATTAGAAAAAGCAATCTGGAGACCCACTGAAAGGTTGGGCTCCCAAAGAGGCCCATACCCACTTCTTAAATCCTAAGGTTACACCATGACTTTGTGAACAATACTATCCTTGAAATCCTTTCCATGAGCTTTGCAATTCTCAGAGTCTCTCTAGAAGGGCACTTGCTCATCATCATTTCTCATAAAGACATTCATTTGCTGTTGTCAGTTTTTAGGTATCCAAACTGTGTTGTCTTTAGACCCAATTTGAGTATAACAGAGACAAGTGAGTGGTCACTAAGGAGCAGGCAGAATCTCAGAGGCCTGTCTGCCCTTGCGCCACTGGGCTGCACACACACCCTCCTGCCCCAGACTGGGCTGTGCCTGTGGCTTTGAGGGCTGGGACAAGGAGAGACTTTTCTCCTGAAGGGCAAGGGCTCTGTGGGCCCAGATAAGAAAGGGGAACAGCAGAATTGAATCCTCTCTGGGACTCAGTGCCTGGACTGATGGAATGCCAGTAACTTCAGTGTCTGCCTGGTATCCACAATGCAGGTCTTTATCTTTGTAATGGCATCTGTTAAATTGACACATCATGATACAGTTTCACTACGTTAAATGTATAGTGGTCACATCACAGCATGCAACATATCCACCCTCTCAAACATTTATCATGTCTTTGTGTTGGGAACATTCGATATTTGAAACTATATATTATTATAGTTATCCTACAGTGGTATAGAACACTAGAACATATCCCTCCTATCTCTTGTAATTTTGTATCCTTGAACCAATCTCTCCCTATTCCTCCCTTTTCCCTACCCTTCCTAGCCTCTAATATCTTCTGTTCTACTTTTCACTTCTATGAGATTACCTTTGTTTAAGCTTCCACATGAGTGAGAACATGTAGTGTTTAACTTTCTGTACCTGGTTTATTTCATTTAACATAATGTCTTTCAGTTCCATCTATGATGCCACAAATGCCAGGATTTCATTCTTTTTTACAGCTAAATAGTATTCCATTGTGTATATACACCACATTTTCTTTTTCCAGTCATCTGTGTTGGATACCTAGGTCGATTTCACATCTTAGCTATTGTAGATAATGCTGTAGTAAACTCAGGGTGCAGATGTCTCTTTGACTGACTCCCTTTCCTTTGGACGAATGCCAGTAGTGGGATTGCTGGGTCGTGTGGTAGTTCTTTTTGTAGTTTTTTGAGGAACCCCTCTACTGTTCTCCATAGTGACTATACTAATTTACATTCCTACCAACATCATATAAGAGTTCCCTTTCTCTATATCCTTGCCAGCATTTTTTTTTTTTTTTGTCTTTTTGATAATAACCATCCTAACTGGGGTGAGTCAATACCTTATTGTAGTTTTGATTTTCATTCCCCTGATGATGAGTGATGTTGAGCATTTTTTATATATATTTGTTGGCCGTTTGTGCCCTTTGAGAAATGTCTATTCAGATTATTTGTCCATTTTTAAAATCAGATTGTTTCTTTTTTTGCTTTTGAGATGTTTGAATTCCTTATATATTCTAGATATTAATCCGCTGTCAGATGAATAGTTTGCACATATTTTCTCTCATTCTGTAGGTTGTCTTTTCAGTCTGTTGATTGTTCCCTTGCTATGCAGAAGGTTTTAGTTTCTCCAGGATTAAGCTATATGTTAGAACACAAAGCAAGTCTCAAAAAATTTTTTTAAATCAAAATCATACCAAGTATCCTATCTGACCATAATGGAATAAAACTAGAAATCAGATAACAAGAGGAACATTCAAAACTGTACAAATGCATGGAAATTGAATGACATACTGATGAACAACCAATAAGTGAAGGAAGAAATTAAGAAGGAAACTAAAAAATGTCTTGATACAAATGCAAATAGAAACACAATATACTAAAACCTATGAGACACAGCAAAAGCAGCATTAACAGGCAGGTTTATAGCAACAAATGCCTACACCAAAAAACTAGAGAGATTTCATATAAACAACCCAATGATGTATCTCAAGGTACTAGAAAAGCAAGAACAAGCTAATCTCAAAAGTAGTAGAAGGGAAGAAATAATCAAGATCAGAGCAGGCATAAATGAAATTAAGACTAGCAAAACCATAGAGAAGATCAATGAAACAAAAAAAGTTGCTTCTTTTGAAAAGATTTTAAAAATTCATAAACCATTAGGTAGACTAAGAAAAAGACAGAGAAGACCCAAATAAGTAAAATCAGAAACAACAAAAAAAAAGACATCACAAAAGATACCACAGAAATACAAAGAACCATCAGAGGCTGCTATGAAGACCTATATGCCAATAAATTCAAAAACCTAAAGGAAATGGATAAATTCCTGACCCATGCAACCTGTCATGATTGAACCAAGAAGAAATAGAAAGGCTAAACAGACCAATAACCAGGAATGAGATTGAATTAGTAATAAAAGATCTTTCAAAAAACAAAAATCTAGGACCAGAGGATTTCACTGCTGAATTCTAATGAAGCTTTAAAAATGTAATACCAACTCTTTTCAAACTATTCCAAAAGAAAAATGAAACAGAAGAAATTCTTACTAACTCATTTGACAAGGGCTTTATCTTGAAGGCACAATGACACCACTCAAATGTCCATACTCAGATATGCCTCAGTTTGAATTTTCCCTGAGCTGCCACTTACCTCCCATCCTGGCTTCAAAACTGTGTACAGTGAGCATGCCTCCACGGTTCTCCCTACCCTTTAGGTAACACTTGAGGATACATCAAGGAACAGGACTTGAGATTGCTGGGGGCAATGAAAAAGTTACGTCCTCTTGTGGAGGCTCTTCCCCGCTTGTTCACTCCACCTGTGCCCTCAGCCCTGGGCAGCGGCCCTTGGGGGTCTGGCCCTAGGGGTTGGAAGGTATGACTACAGCTCCTCCTCTGCTGTATCATCTGGGCCTTTTTCTTCATTTATGGTCTTGATTTTCAAATCCATTTCCTGCCATAGAGTTAGTTCTATAAGCATTTGATATAAATAAATTTTAATTATTTTGAAAGGACACAAATTTCCATGTTGTATGCCGTATTTTAAAACTGTAGAGTCCATCTGCAAAATCACTTGTGCTGTCATATTAACATATTTATATGTATTCATATATTGTTTCTTAAGCAAAAATTATGGAAATCACAAAATATTTCGAATCAAATCACAAATGTATCTCAAATGATAATACTTAGATGAAATTTCAGTCTTAAATACACATGAGAAAAATTAATAATAATGATGTCTATGTCTGCCCTAAGAAATCAGAAAAAGATACTAAACCCAAATGCATCAGAAACATGGAAATACTATAGATTAGAACTTAAACTACAGGGGGTTGGCATTTCTGTTAGGTTATTTTATTATAAAGAAAAGATCTGATTTTTAAACACAGCAACATGTGAATACTATATAATATGAATGTCATGTATCTGGGTGTTTCTATTTGCTTGCATTATATTATTCACAATTAATTTTTTATAGCTAGCGGCCAGTAAAACAAACATTAATTTTGATTATTAAAAAAAAAATCACTGCCTACATTAGCATTTGGGAATTCCATGTGAGATGACCAGAGACCCCCTGTCCCTGCTGCACAGCCGTCCTGCATTCCACATACCTGCTCAGCAGGACAGCTTTTAACTCCTCAAGAAGTTACCCACGTCTCCCAGAGTAAGTTATTGTTCAGATCAGACCATCCCAAAGGTACCACTAAATTCAGTGGGAACCAGCTCTTTATGTAAAGCACAGTTACAAACAAATAGAAATTGGGACTTTTTCCAAATAGGTAAGAAGGAGGCAGTAGTTACTAGATATCAATAGTGATGTGACTTTGAAATAAAAATTTTCTACTTCTCACAGTCTCTTCCTGCTGCTACAACAAAATACCTTAGCATGGAGGCTTTATAAACAACAGAAATGTATTGCTCACAGTTCTGGAGGCTGAGATGTCCAGGATTAAGGCACCAGCAGATTCTGTGTCTGGCAAGCATGTGTTGCTCATAGAGGGAGACTTCTGTGTGTCTTCACATGTGAGAAGGGGCAAGACATCTCTCTTCAGCCTCCTGTTCTCATGACTTGATCATCCCTAAAGGCCCTATCTCTTATACTGTCACACTGGGGTTTAGTTTCCAACATAATGAATTTGGCCCGGGGTGAGGGAAACACCACTAATACTTTTTTCTAGCTGCTAGAGTCATTTAAAAACTCTCCTGAGCTTGCAAAGCAGGTGTTAGGTAGTTATAAAAACTTCTTACCAGCATCAGTCCTCACTTTCTTTATAGGATTTAACTAAAATAAAGTGGAGTGATACCTGGAACGCTGAAGGCTACAAGAGGTTAGGACTGTCATCCTGAGCTTTGATTTCTACTTTTTGTCTCTCCCAAACAGTCAGGGGTCAGCTTCCTGCTTTGTAATAAAGTATTATTAGCCCATAGCCACACCCACTCCCATATATCCACTCTCAGGCTTTGATGAGTTGGACTTTTGCAGAGATAGAACTCCTGCTCTGTGCAGTCACAGTGTTCTCTTTGAGTGGCTTGTAAGTATTGTCATAAATGTAAATTTATAAAATTGATAATAAAACATTAGTTTTTTTTGTTTTTTTTTGTTTTTGTTTTTGTATTGGGGCTCCTCACAAGATTCCGTCTTCAAAAAAAAAAATAGATTCTCTTGCTTTGGTAAAACTCAAAAACCACTGTGTTGTGGCACTGTCTGAGGGACAAGTGATGTGCAGTTAGCAGCAAAATGTAAATAGCTCTGAAAGAAAACCCTGGAGAGTGAGGTTTTGTGTTCCAAAACTGAAAATAACTGCAGGTTGGTCTCATTTGGAAGTAATTTTTTAAATGTAAAATCATTCTATTACTATTTATTGTGACAAAATACAAAAAAAATCACCAGCCTTCCATGAATTGTTTCTACATGCTTTAGAAATCCATGGTTACAGAAATCCATGGGCACAGTGGCTCATGCCTGTAATTCCAGCACTTTGGAAGTCCGAGGCAGTTAGATCACGAGTTGAGGAGATCAAGACTATCCTGGCCAACGTGATGAAACCCCATCTCTACCAAAAATAGAAAAATTAACTGGATATGATGGTGTGGGCCTATAGTCCTAGCTACTTGGGAGGCTGAGGCACAAGAATCGCTTTAACCCAGAAGGCGGAGGTTGCAGTGTGCCAAGATCGTGCCACTGCACTCCAGCCTGGTGACAGAGTGAGACTCTGTCTCAAAAAAAAAAAAAGAAATCCATGGTTACTTTGAAAGGTATATACTGATTTCTTGACATAGCTGGTAGAATGTTGTTCTTATCTGCTACTCTGATATATTTTTACAATATTTTTTATTTTTTAATTGACTCATGGTAATTCTACGTATTTATGGGGTACACAGTGATGGTGCAATACATGTAATGTAAAATCATCAGATCAGGGTAATTAACATGCGCATCATCTCAAATATCAGTTTTTTGTGTTGGGAACATTTAACTTCCTCCTCCTAGCGATGTAAAACTCTACATTATTAGTAGCTATGGTCATCCTACAGTGGCATGGAACACTTGAACTTGTTCCTCCAACCTAGCTATGATTTTGTATCCTTCCACCAACCTCTCCCTATCCCCAGCTTTCCCCTACCCTTCCAGCCTCTAGTATCCTCTGTTCTACTTTGTACTTCTATGAGATCACTTTTTTTTTAGCTTCCATATGTGGGTGAGAACACGTGGTTTTTAACTTTGGTTAAGCATTTATAAGGTCTCGATTTTTACACTTTGGAAAAAAAAATTGGGAATGTTTCAGTGCCCACAGTTTTATCTCCCCTGACTGAGCTGATGCGTGTCTGGACACTGACCTCGACCTGCCTGGGAAGCTCTCGGGCCACACCTAAAGTCACGCTTCCCAGTGCTGTGCAGAGTCAGAAGACATTCACCCATTCCTTTTGTGTCTTTAAAGGATATTCCCCGAGTCCCTCCGGTGGCTAATGGCTACCCAGCAGTTTGAGTCTGCCAAGAGGCTGATCCTCCACTTCACACAGAAGAACTGCGTGAGCCCTGAGAGCGACATCAAGGGCGTGATGCCAGGTGAGCACACCACGGGCTGCCAAGGCTCGGAGAGGCTCCATGGGGCAGGTCCCTGACACCTGGGCTGGTTTTGTGGCACCAACGGCTGTTTTAACCAGCTGTGCAATTCTCCTGTGACCTTTAGGCCTGCACAAGGGCAACTGGTAGCCTCAACATTCTCTCCACTTTCTAGACGTTGGTTTCTTTCATGATCAAGTCCAGCACATTATGGTTCTCCTCACCTCCTGCCTAAATCCAGAAGCGCACCATGAGCCCAACATACACTGCTCAAGGGAAGATCTGGCTGTCTGGCCCATAGCCCACCTGCCTGCCAGGTTTAAACACCGCCAGAGCGCTGGCTCAGAGCATAGATGGCCCTCATGACCTCACGTTTCCTAAGCATGATCTTCAGAGAGCCACCATTGTCTTTACCTGGCCATGACCTATTTGCTGGGCAGCTAAAGACAGGGAAGGGGAAGTGTTTTTGAATAATTGTTCAGAACGATAGAATTCGTGTGTGTTGGGAGCGTTAGCACAGCTAGGTGGGGATTCTCAACCTGGACATCCACACATGTCACCAGGCGGTTGTTAAAATCCAGATTCCTGGGCCTCTCTGTAGCACCCAGTGATTCTGACCTAGTAGATTTGGGATAAGCCCTAAGAACTTGGCATTTCGAATAAGCACTAGAAGAGATTTTGATGCAAGTGGTATACAGAGCTCCTTTTGAAAATCACTGAGGGGCTCATCCCAAGCTCTGACTGACTGCCCTAAATGAAGACCTGGGCTAGATTGTTGTTATAAAATTCCCTGGGAAAATAACCTCCAGGCCATTGTCCAAGAGAGAATATGCTCATTTTCCCCCATGACCAGAAATGCTTGTGATGATGATTCATTCATTAAACCAACAGATGTTTACTAAATGCCTGCTGTGTTTCAGGCGCTGTTCTAGAGCAGAGAAGACATAGGCAAAGCCTTGCTCTCACAGAGCTTGCAGGCAGGTGGGGCGTGCAGACAGGGAAGCTAGGCATGCATACGTCAGTAGGGCCGCGGGATGGAGGGTGGCAGGGAGTGACTGAGTCAGAGTGGCTGTGGAAGCCTAGCCCCCAGGGCACAGGTCAGCAGAGGCATGAGTAAGGTGGGAGAATGTGCCCTGCAGGTATCCATTTACGATGGGAAGGGGTGCACAGGAACCCTGAATCAGAGAAGCCCTTGGTACCTGGACAGGCCTCTCGTTAGACTCCCGGTTCAGAAGATCGGGGACACTATGTCACTAGAAGCTCCTCAGTGCTGCCGTAGCTCAGCCAGGATGTCATCCTCTGCCCCAACTTGTGCAGTGACCTGAGAGTCAGGAGAGCCAGGCTGGACCACATGCTAGGCGGGGTGGGGCCTACCCAGGGACGCCTGAAGCTTTAGCCAGGTCTGGTTGACGTGAAGAGTGCTGAGGGCAGGTGTGTGCATCTGTGGTCCCTTTTTATCCCGGGGCAGTGACGAGAAACAAGATGACACTCACATGGCACTTACATATCAGTTACTTTTCTAAAGGATTTGCAAATATTAACTCATATTTAATATTTAGTCCTAAGTGCTTTACATGTATTACTTCTCTATGACAGCCTATGAGAGAGGCACTGTAATGAGCCCCATTTGCAGCTGAGGAAACAGGAGCACAGAGAGGCTAAGTAGCTTCCAGAGGTCACACAGCTGCTAAGCAGTTGAGCTAGGACTTGACCCGCAGAGTCCAGCAGGGATGGCTTTGCCACGCTGCTCTCACATGAGCGAGAGCTCCGGGTAGACGCAAACTTCCCTGCACGGAGCAGTGAGGTTTCTCCAGCGGCCCCACTCTTTTTGGATGGCCCAGATGGCTTCCACAGACTTCCCCAGACCTCACTCATTAGCAGGTTAATGCTTTTAGGCTTACAGTACAATTTGTTTGTGGCATTTCCCTAATTAAGTCATCACACTCCGATTCTTTCACATTAAAATATTGTCTGGGAGTAGCTTGTTTTCTCAGTCCTAATGACACTGATTCATTTCTCTCCTATATTTGGAAAGTGGTATTAAATCCTTTTTAAAAATGTATTCCTTTGCTTATGAGTTTTGCTGGTGCTTATTTCCGTTCCAGTGTCCCAGGCAGGAGGCTGGGTGAGAGGTAGTTGGTGACATGGGACTTAACAAAGAGGAGAGAGGCTTCACCTTCACGTCCATGGGGAGCGGTCCTCAGGCGCTTGCTCTGCCCAGCAGCCCTTCACAGTGGCCTCTGCTCTCTGCCACCCCTGGCTGTCAGATGTGTTGACGGTAGCACGGTGGCCGGGCTGCTGAGTGCTGGGAGAAGGCAACGTGCCTTCAGAGGCTACATCTGCCACTTCCAGCTTCCTCTGTCCAGACTGGGTTTCCTGCATGGAATCTTCCTCCCATGGCCCTGTTTAATCCCGCAGCCAGCACCCGCTCCGAGTCTCATGTCTGTCACCCTCTCGCACCCTGACTGGCCGGCTGGGCTCCCAGCTTTGTTCCATTCTCCCTGCCACCAGGTCACACAGGATCTGATCATACCACCACTGGCTTCAAGCCTCTCCAGTGCCTCCCAGTGCCTTTCAGGCAGACCCCAGGTCCCCCAGGCCACCGCGGAGGCCCTCTCTGATCTCTGCCTCCCTACGTCCTGCACCCTGGCCTTCATTTGGCTCCCAGGATGCACCATCTTCTGCACAGGGCCCTGTCCGTGCATACTCCCTGTCCTCTCAGCTCCCACTCTTGCCTTGGCCAGCTCCTCAGAGACCAAGTCAGCCCTCCAGTTATTCACAGTTATAGCTTCGGCCCTTCTCCCTGCTTCCCCTCATCCCAACTATGACGAATAATTGCAGTGTTCCTTATTAGTGCCTGTCACCCCTGCCGAGCTGTAAGGCCAGACAAGGCAGGGCCCCTGTCTGTAGAGCCAGACACTTCTGTGCCCCCAGCAGCAGCCCAGCTGAAAGCCTGACGCATGGCAAGCGTGCCGTGAATATTTATGGACTAAACGAACCCAGGGCTCCTGTAGTAAGGAAGGGTTAGGATTGCGTGTTGCATCGCCTCTGGGTGGATGAATGTCTCGGGCCTGGCTCAAAGTATGTGTGGGGGTCCAGCAGGGCTGCTCCTTGCCCCATCGGTACACCCTAACCTTGGATTTATGCCAGGGGGAAACCTGATGTTCCCAGATTTCTTATTTCCTTTTCTCTTGTAAAGCTATCCTTGGTTTATCTTCTAGCAAATCTGATGTTCTCAGTGGCCTGACTGCTGAGTTAGTTCAGATATGAGGATGTGTTCCTGGGTATCATTCTCTCAATGTCAATCCTGCAGCCTTCGTATCACATCACGTGCCCGAGTGCTGAGAGCACTCCCATCTCATAATCCTGAGGTTTCAAGCATTTATAGCAGGAGCAGAAGGCCCGTTGGTTTCCAATGTGGCCACGCGACCAGCAGCCTAATGCAAAAACAAGACCCAGGATGAGTGCCACACACAAGGCTGTGCCTTCAGTCCTACAGGCTGAGCATCCCTCATCCAGAATGCTTGGAACCAGAAGTGTTTTGGGGATTGGATGTTTTGGGATTTGGGGATATTTGTATTAGACTTACTAGTTGAGCTTTCCAAACCCAAAAATCCTAAATCTAAATGCTCCAATGAGCGTTTCCTTAGAGAATCATGTGTGTGCTCAAACAATGCTCAATTTTGGAACATTTCAGGTTTCAGATTTTCTGATGTAGAATGCTCAGCTGGTAGTAAGATAAGCAAAAAGTCACTGGACAGTGACTCTGCCAGGTGCCGGGGTTTGGGGGAAGTGCTTTACACGCATCTCATCTGCATCCAAGCTCCAGGAGGGAAAGGAGCCGTTCTCCCTACTTGACAGGAATAGAACGGGCACAAAGAGGCTGAGCCCTGGGGAACAGGAACTCCATGATCCCTCTAGCATCAGGCCAGCCCCAGGGGAGGGACAGCAAATGCACTCCTGTCTTCTCTCCTTGTGGGGTGCAACGTGCAGCGTGCAGGCATCCTCCATCCTCAGCGTCAGTCCTCTCCCAGTAGCCCCACACCTTACGCCAGAGAAGCCAACCTGCCTAGCATGGCCAGGATGCACAGGTGAGTCTGTGTGATCTGAGCATCCTCATCTTAGCCCTGTGTGGGGCTCCCCCTGCCCTTAGCAATGACAGAGCTTGGGTTTTGTCCTGGCCTGCCTTAGTCTGTCAACAATCTGTTCAGATCCTGGGATGACAAGACGGTGGATGTGTCAGGCCACCTCCATGTTCCACGCTAGGTACCTTGCACATGTCACACCACCAGTAAGTGATAAAAGTGACATCTGCCCTCAGGCAGGCTGCATGGGGTCCTAGCTCCCCTCCGCTCCGTGGTGACTGCTGCAGCTCACTCAGTGGGCTCGGGTGAGGTGCAGCCTGTGCCTGGGCAGACAAGGACAGAGATGAGAGAGGTCGCAGTGCCAGGTCAGTTGTTGAGAGCGTGGCTAGACGTTGAACGTTGTGCTATCTAAGGTGACTTCATGATAAGATTCCTATGGATGCTTGCTTTCGAAGCACATTTATTCCAGTGGCCGAGTGGACCCATTCTAAATCCATCCCGGAGGGGAAAGGGGCTGGTGGAAGAGGCAGTAGGTGCTTTTTCTACTTCCCAACATGGGTGTGAGGCTCAGGGCTGCCTCCTTGGAGCATTTAGTGTACAGTTTTGTTTTTTTCTTCATTTTTTCTGAGATGGCATCTCCCTCTGTTGCCAGGCTAGAGTGCAGTGGCACGATCTCTGCTCACTGCAACCTCTGCCTGTCAGGTTCAAGCGATTCTTTTGCCTCAGCCTCCTGAGTAGCTGGGACTACAGCCACGCGCCACCACACCCAGCTAATTTTTATATTTTTAGTAGAGACAGGGTTTCACCATGTTTGCCAGGATGGTCTCAATCTCTTGTCCTCGTGATCCACCCACCCCGGCTCCCAAAGTGCTGGGATTACAGGCGCGCAGCAGTGTGCATTTGTAATGACTCTTGTGGCAGAGTCGGCAGCTTCCCTTCCTCCCTTTCCTCTTCTTTCTCTTTTTCTCCTCCTCTGGCTCCTTGTCCCCCTCCTTTTTTATTTTCTTGCTTTCTATCTCTATAACTGATATTTTTCCAATTTCACCCCTAACACACTAGCATCGTCCACTAGGATGACAGCAAAGCCAGTTTATCTCACACCCCCACACAAGCTAATTCCAGTTCTCCTCTGTGTGTGTTTTCCCTGCTTCTCCCAAGCCTGGTCTTGGGTGAGCAGCCACTGCCTCCTCCTCTGCTGTCCTCGGGAAGTCTGTTAACCCTCACACCAGATGGCCAGATGTGGAGAGGTCGCACCCTCCTTCCAGCGGGTCAGCAGGGTCAGCAGGGCGTCCTTTCCCTTGCTCTGTTGGTGAAGAGAAGCTGAGAGATGTTGGGTTCGCTGAGCATGGGCGGGAGGACACGTGCTCCCTGAGGGCTCCCGGAGGCCACGCCGAGTTCTCCCACCCGGCCCTCAAGGCAGCACTTCATCCTCCTTCACAGATGAGCAGCTGGGCTCAGAGCAAGGACAGCATAGCTTTTCCAAGGAGCCAGCCAGAAGTGCAGAAGCTGGGCTTCTGCCCGGGCTCATCGGGCCCCTCATAGCACCCAGACCTCGGCCCCGACCTCGTGAAAATGCGGAGGCACAGGGGCTGCAGGATGGAGTTGGACGTATCTGGCCCATCCATTCAGTAGGCTTGACATGGTTTTTGGTTGGAAATTTTCTGATGGCTCTAGTCAAGCAGGCTGATGTGTCGTCTTCCTCCTTCGTCTCAAGGGGACCATGGGAGCCAGGTGCTCACAGCGGCATGTCCTGGAAGCCAGTGTCACACAACCTGGCTCGGTTCCCTGTTCCCATTCATTTCTGTGCAAGAGCAGTTTAGAGAAGTCTCTAGATGTCCATCTGATACCTGGACAGACAAAAAGGCCTCTTGGTTTCAGCTACCACTGAGGGTGTTAGAGCCATCTAAATGTTCTATAACACAGAGCTTGTGGATTTGGGCCCAGAAGAATAGACTTAATGCTGTGGAAGTTTTGTGTTGTTGTTGTGAGTAACAAGGCTGGTGATGTGAGTAACAGACACCCTGACAACATATCAATAGCCCTGGAAAGGTTAATCTAATTCCACTTAGAAGAATGCAGTTACCTCTGCAGACTACAGTCAATTTTTTAGACTGGGTTCTAGGTTTAATCTTATTTAAAAAGCTCAGGTCATAATGCAATTGTATTTTCTTCTTTTTTGTTGTTGTTGAGATGGAGTCTCGCTCTGTCACCCGGGCTGGAGTGCAGTGGTGTGATCTCGGTTCACTGCAACCTCCACCTCCTGGGTTCAAGTGATTCTCCTACCTCAGCCTCCTGAGTAGCTGGAACTACAGGTGCGTGCCACCACGCCTGGCTAATTTTTGTATTTTTAGTAGAGACAAGGTTTCACCATGTTGGTCAGGCTGGTCTCAAACTCCTGACTTCATGATCCGCCTGCCTCGGCCTCCCAAAGTGCTGGGATTACAGGTGTGACCACCAAGCCCAGCCTGTATTTGCTTTTTTAACATCGTACTTCATAAACAATAACATATTAGGAGTTCAGTTTGGGGTATTTTTTAAAAAACTGTAAACTTATATGAACATGCTAATGGACATTTAAATTTTCTTCTCGTAAGTCTTCCATGGTGAGAAAATGTAGCTATTACAGTTGGTTTCTGATGAGTTTTGTAATAGCAAAGATACTCAGATCATTGGATCCAAGGTTTTCTGTTAACCATGATATTTTCAAGCTTTCAAGCTCTTTACATAGAGAAACTGTTCTTGTAGCCAAAGTAGTCCATTTTTGCTGAGGAAAAACAATGATGAGGAGACCTTGGGAGCTGAGAGGATCCACGGGCCGGCAGCTGAAATGCCAGCCCTGCTGGCTTGCACACAAACCTCAGTCTTGTATGTGAAGGAAGAAAGTTCTGGAAATTCAGGAGGCACGATATCCCTTAGACAAGAGAAAGATTTCTCCTTCTCCCTTCTGTGCCCCGGCTGGTAACACTGAGTTCAAAAACAATGTGTTTGAATAAAAAGTTCCTAAATCCCTACAGTTAAGCAACACGTTTTCTTCAAACTGTAATGAAGGAGCTTTTTAACCCTCCAGCCACTGGATGGCAGGAAGGAGGTGGAAGAGGACTGAACTTGGGCCTTCTAGGGTTCAGAGTGGCCCTCGGAAACACAAGACCGGGGTCCTGGAGACACAGCCCCTGAGGGAGCAGGAGGGTCCCTCCCAAGGCAACAACCCTCCTCCCAGCACTGAAGCCCTCCTCGGTAGACAGAGGCCTCCCCTCCCCACCACTTTTTGTTATTTTATAAGTCTATTATTCAGGGATAATTTTAGATGTACAGGAAAGCTGCTGAGATACTGCAGAATCTCCGTATACCCCTCACTTGCTTCCCCAACTACCAATATCTGATATTGTCATGATATTATTGTCAAAACTAAGAAAGTGACAGTGGAGCACTACTATTCACCAAACTCTAGACTTTATTTGGTGCCTCCCGTTTTTCCGTGATGACTCCTGCCACCCCAGGATGCCACCCAGGACTGCATCTTGTCCTCCTTCCTCCTTAGACTCCTGGTCCGACGCTGCTCGGTCTTGTTTCTCATGACCTTGACAGTCTTGAAGAGTCCTAGTTCCCCTCTGATTCGGGAAGTCTCTTTTTTTTTGTAAGCTCCCCAGAAAGGGATTATTCCACGAAGCCATGGCAGGCTAGGAGGGCAGAGAGGTGACAGAAGGCTGAGTGGCATTCCTGCTCCCTGATGCACAGGCAGACAGCTCCTGGAGGCCAGGGCACCCCCACTCTGAATCTTCCCTGTAAATTGCCAAATCGACCCCAGCACCTCCACAGACCCGTTGGCCTGGTGAATGTAACACAGCACTGGCGGACTCCCTTCAGAGGGGCTTTCACAGCTGCAGGAGCCGCACAGGAAACTCAGTCTCATGACTTTATAGTGGATCACATCCCTTGGAACCAAAATTGTCCAGCTCCTGAGGATTTCTGTTGACTAAAACGTGCACACGTATACATATGCATATGAATGTGTGCATGTGTGCATGTATACACATACACGCAGATGGATTCACTTATGTTTTGTCTTTCAAAGATTCATATGCCCTAAGGGCAGTTTCAGCAGAAGTAGCTACAGCCATGGTAAGTTCCACCCCACAAGGCTTAGGAGCGTATCTGGGTGTGGCCTTCCCAGTCTCGGAGCCAGGGGTGACACCGGTGGATGCAGACTGTATGGGAAAGAACTGTTCGTTTAGATTTGCCCAGGGCCTAATGAGTGCCTCAGTAACCTAGAATATCATCCCTGAGCTCTGTCCTCAGACAAAAGTGAACTGAGTCTACGCTGTGTGTTTATTTATGTGTACTCTGCCTGGTTCCACCCTAGGGAAACCTGAACTGCAAAGCTGGAAGCGCGGTCTAGGTTTCCAGCCTTTCTATCCTGGAAACCTAGACCCTATCTGCTGGCTTAAAAGAAAAGAAAAAGGCTTTCTCTCCCTTCTGCGGTGCCGGAACTGGGGAACGAGGGCTGTGACTGCAGCTGCTGCCCCAGTCCTCTGTGGGCGCCTGCCCAGGGTTCACAGGGTCTGTTTCTTTGCAGAGCTGGAGAAAGAGCTTTCCCGGAGGCCCAAGAAGGTCTGCATCGTGAAGGTGGTGGGGACACGGAACCTGTGGAAGAACATCGTGGTCCTGTGTGTGAACTCGTGAGTCACAGAGGACAAGTGCCAGCGGGTGGGAGGGGGCCAGGGAAGAAGGCGGGCAGCGGTGAAGGCCCGGGCCCTGCTCCCCACCCCGCTGAACCTGGAATCCTAAGGGTGTATGTGAAGAGTGACATGGGCAGGCTAGAAGGTATCAACCTCGCCATCCCGGAAGCCTCGAGCAGCCAGTGCCCAGGCATGTAAATCCTGTGAGCAGGGCCTCCCACCATGTGCCCATGAGGCCCAGGGAACCAAGATGCACATGAATGCAGCTCCTCAGGGCCACAGCGGGGGATGCTGCAAGGCTGGAGCTTCTGGGCCCTGTCTCAGGACAGGGGATTTGAGACCTGTGAGGCCTTGGCTGCAAGGTGTCCATGTCCCCTGCCTGTAGCTGGCCCTGCCCTTCCTGGACCTGCAGCCAGCCTGGCCAGAGGCCCCAAGGCAACCTCAGGTGGAGGCAGGTGGGTGGGGACACGGAACCTGTGCAAGAATATCATGGTCCTGTGTGTGAACTCATGAGTCACAGAGGACAAGTGTCACCCTGCCTGCAGGGACTGGGGCATCGCTCACGTGGGTTCTTGGCAGCCCAGTCCTTGGGCTTGGTGTGTACCTGGAAGGTCACTCCTGTACTGACTGACAGCTCAGTGGCCTTGACTGGGCAAGGTGGTCCCTTGTTCAGGGTCAGAGGTCACCAAGGTTGGGCAGGGGAGGGATTTGACTCATTTGGGTTAGAGGTCATCTGGGGTGTTACACTCATTTGTGAAAGGTCTCAGGGCTGCCACCAGGTAAAGACAGAGGCCCAGGGTGGGGGCTCAGGCCCACAGCTTTTTCTGTCAAAGCACTCATATCATCAGTTCTCTATATTGGGGTTCTGGGTTGAAATTGATTTGGGAGGGGTACAGAGGCTCTACCACCAAAGCAACAGTAGAGCCTTGTCCTGGAGCTCAGGAAGCCGAGGCGAGGGACTTGCCACAGCCACAGCAACACCGGGCCAAGCCCTGGGCCCCAACCTCGGCCCCTCCACCCAGCACTGGCACTGGGCATAGGCCACCCCGCTGCTGTCCGGCTCAGGTAGATGCTGGGTGAGCTGGTGGCACTATTAGGATTTGAATGGCTTCTCCAAATTTTATGTTGCAAAAAACATGAAATTTGACATAGACAAGATGGCGAGTTTCCATTTTAACAATTCATTTTGTGGAGACGAGAAACAAGCTCTCCGACTCGGTTATCTCAGATGACCTGTTGTGGTCGGGAGGCTTCATTTCTACCAGAACAAGAAGGTAGAAGATTGCCCTGCGATCTCAGCAGGCCAGAAGAGGAACTCTGGAGGCTCACTGAACCAACTCAGTTGCTGGAGTATAAAGCTGCTGCTTATAAAGCTGCTGCCGGGGGGCTGGATCCTCTGCATATTTCCCGAGTGGAAAGGCATCCACATAGCATGGGGTGGCTTCCCCCTATGACAGAGTTTGTTATAGTTGACCTTGATGCATCCTCAAGGTTGGATGAAAAGTACTTAGATTTCCCTGAATCACGAAAGGGTGGTTGGGAGAGAGAAGAGGGGAGTTTGTGGCTCTTGGATGGATGCCGAGAGCAGACATAACAAGGGTCCCTCTCAGCATCACGGGTGCATCACACACAGGCACATCCCAGAGGTTCCTGAGAGCCCTGAGGCACCCCATGGATGGCCATCAGCAACCTCCCTGGAAGGGTGCGGCCATGCCTTCATGCCTGTTTTCAAGGGTGGACACGTTTCCCAGCAGGTTGATAACACTTGTGGGGCAGTAAAGAAGCTTGACCCAGGGCAGTGTGGAGGAAATGGGGATAAATTAAGAATCAAAATAGAGGCCAGGCATGGTGACTCATAGCTGTAATCCCAGCACTTTGGGAGCCCAAAGCAGGTGGATCACTTGATGAGGTCAGGAGTTCGAGACCAGCCTGGCCAACATGGTGAAACCCCGTCTCTACCAAAAAGCACAAAAATTAGCTAGGCATGGTGGCAGGTGCCTGTAATCCCAGCTACTTGGGGGGCTGAGGCAGGAGAATCACTTGAACCTGGGAAGGGGAGGTTGCAGTGAGCCGAGATCACACCACTGCACTCCAGCTTGGGTAACAGAACAAGGCTCTGTCTCAAAAAAGGAATCAAGACAGAGTTTCCTGAGGACCACATATACGCCTTCCACTGGCCTGGCTTCTGCCTGGCTCCTCCAGGCTGTGTGGGTGGAGTTGAGGCTGGTATGGGTAGATCTCCACCCTTCCAGAACTCTAAGTGCCCAAAGAAGCACAGACCCAGAGAGGCTGTCTCTGAGTTGCCTCTTACCCGCCACGAGCCTCACCAGAGCTGCTCTGCCCTGCCTGCCGCTGTGCAGTGGGGGTGCAGGGTCTGCTGTGTGACCCTGGAATTAAATGAGTCAGAACCCGGAAAGCACTTTGTCATGGAGGATTCTCATGAAAGCACATGTTGTTTTAACAAAAGGACTCACCGCTCTTGTGCCTACACCTGTCTCTTAAAGCCATGGCAAGGAGCCTGAGCGTGGACCTCCACCAGGGGAGGCATTCCATCTTTCTCTGACATCTCCTCTTTTGCATCTGCTCTGTAATCTGCTCGTGGTTCGGTCAGGACGGGCTTTTCTATGACACACTGAGTTGCTTCTCCATCTCCTGGTCACCCGACCCCACGTACAGCCGCTGGCATGGCGCAGCCCACCCACCGCCGCTCTCTCTGTCTCCACAGGCTGACGGGGTACGGGATCCACCACTGCTTCGCCAGGAGCATGATGGGCCATGAGGTGAAGGTGCCGCTGCTGGAGAACTTCTACGCCGACTACTATACCACGGCCAGCATCGCGCTGGTGTCCTGCCTGGCCATGTGCCTGGTGGTCCGGTTCCTCGGGCGCCGGGGAGGGCTGCTGCTCTTCATGATCCTCACTGCCTTGGCCTCGCTCCTGCAGCTCGGGCTCCTCAACTGTGAGTGGGCCGGGGAGGCGGGCCGGTGCAGGGAGGGGAGCTGCCTAACCCCCAAGGGCGTTTGAAAGGGCTAGGTAAGACGCCAGTGGCCACTGTAAAATCTGTCAGCAGAAGGAGCTGCTTTGGGGAGGGCAGAGCTTCCATGGGAGCATCTATGGAGCCCGCCTCGAAGGGCACTGGGCTGTCCTCCCCTGCCTGGCCCAGGCTGCACCATGATTCCTTCCGAGTCCTGGTGGCCGGGACTTTGCTAAAAGGTACACTGCTTCTGTGTGACTCACCATATGACAAAGAAGAAGAAAGGATTGTTTCTTTTGCATGACATTAAGGGGGAAATACATCTGTTTTGTTACCCTTGCATGGGAGCCCTGCTTTTCATCAGATGTTCCCGAGTTCATCAGTTTCTCTTTGGACCAAAGAATTTCTCAGTAAAGTTTAGAAATAATCTAAGGCAAAGCTAGAGAATCCATCAGGCCCCTCCAGCAAGCTCTGTATAGCTCCTCATCAACAAATAGCCACCACTGTATGTGGACAAACCCCACAGCACCTCCGTGGCCAGCCCAGGGCGCAACATGAGCAGGCAGGACCTCTGAGCCTCTTCTCCTGCCCTGGCAGGGTCCTCCTGGGACAGGCTCGGGACCCTGCAGGAACATCAACCCCACAGGGCTCCCCGCCTTTATAAGGAAAATGAACCCAGGCTCTCAGAACTAGACGCCAGGGCTGTCCACTGCACCCCGATCAGAGCGGCCTTGTCGTGCAGCCTGGATTAGAGATGGCTCGTTTCAATCTCAGGAGCAGCTTTCTAACTTGGACAGTTCCTATGCAATCTGTCCCTTGCTGGGAGACTGCTGTTAGGCTAAGCTAATGGAATGCAGACGTGGTGGCTGTCTCCCTCCATCCCGTTCCCCAGCTGCCCTTCCGGGGAGCCTCTGCCCCAGTCACACGGGTGGGACGGAAGTGGCAGGGGCCTCAGCCCCCTGGTGTTGCAATGCCCCTTTGGCCCTGCGCAGGAATGCACAGGAACCCAGAGTGAACACCAAGCAGCCAGCCATGAGGGGCAGAGCTGGGCCAGCAGGGACTCCCCCCAGCACCTGACCTTGCTTCAGCCAGGCTGCAGTGACCCACGGGTGGCTCTATATGTGAGGAAGCTACCCCTTTGCACCTGCTAGGGTCTCCCTGTGACAGTTCCATTTTCTCCCCAGGCTCTGAGGCCAGCGGGTTCTAACCCCTGTCTTCCTAACAAAAAGACCTGTGTTTAGGGCAGTATGGTTTCCACTGCCCTGGCAGCCAGCAACATCCCAGACATGGCCGGGGGGTTGCTGGAAGCAAGTCATGTGGGAACACGGCGGGCTAACTCCACCCCTAACGTGCTCTCTCCTCTCTTCCCGCTTGCTCTGCCCTTGTGCGTGCGGCTGCAATCGTGTCGGCGGGCCCAGTAATTGGAAAGTACAGCCAGCACCCAGACTCAGGTGAGTCCCAAGCGCATGGGCTGTGCTGCCTTGTCTTGTATTGCATCCAAATGGGCGTTTTCTGGAAGACTCACGGACCTGTGGTTTCCATTTCCTCTCTTTCTCCCCCTTGCCCTCCAAGAACTGCAGCTGAAGTTGGCCGTAGGTTGGACACTATACGGATACATTTGTATTCTCCCTCTTGCCTCTAGAAAGAGTGACCGGTGCTTCCCTGTTTCTGTGCTGCTTGGCACGCGTGCCCCGCCCCTCCCCCTGACACCAGGCTCGGCACAGGCCCTGGCCTGGCGCCAACATGCTCTGTCTTGTGGACAGCATCTGGGTGGGATGAGAGCGCGTGGGAGTGCGGGGTCCCGGCTGTCTGCTGCCAGGGGAAGCTGCTGCCCCCCTTTGACTCATGTAAGCTTGCTGCCCTCCAGCCATGGGGACAGCAGAGCACTGGCCTGTACCTCGAAGCTGCCGCTGCACCCGCCTGGCCTGCCCCAGCCCTCGCCATGTCCCTGGGGAGCGCTTGCCCTCTCTGCAGCCCCGTGGAAGCTGAGCTGAGCCCCAGCTGTGTGGCCTGACAGCATGCCCATGCACGGTGCCAGACACTGCCCTGGTGCGAGGTCGGTCTCTGGTACCATATCCGAGGGCTTTGATGGGTTGAACACTTTCCCTCTGGGTCAATCAGTTCTGTGGCTTGAGTGTTTGTTTCCTTAAATCAACACTGACTCAGCTACCCTGTCCCACACGTTGAGACATCAGACCTGAGGCAGCGGGGGCTCCGTGGAGAGCAGCGCAGGGCAGAGAGATGTGCTGTGGCTCCGGGGACACACCAGCCTGCCCTCCCACCAGGCATAGCTCCAGGCTGAGGAATTCCAATAGAGGCCGCCGTGAGCTCCAGCATGCCTGATGCACAAGAACTCACGGGAGCCCCCAGAACCCACTTCAGGGGCTCTGAGCTTCTAGTCCTGGAGGTGCTGCTTGGTCCCCAGAGGGAAGTGCACACCCATCCGTCCCGCACGCTGGGCAGAGGGGAGGAGCCATGCCATGCAGCCCCGGGCCTCCCTCCTACCCTGGCCTGGCTTCCTCTCTTCCCTTACCATCCCCTTCTTCTAATCTGCCAGGGATGAGTGACAGCGTCAAGGACAAATTCTCCATCGCGTTTTCCATCGTGGGCATGTTTGCCTCCCATGCAGTGGGGAGCCTCAGCGTGTTCTTCTGTGCGGAGATCACCCCCACGGTGATAAGGTGCGTAATGGGGGACACCCCGGGGGACGCCGGCTTCTCGGGACCCAAAGATGAGTCCCTGGCTCCAGGCTGGTGTGGGATTAACGGCATCAGCTCTGTCGCTGGCTCTGGGCACGCTGGCTTCATGGTTCACAGCTGAGGTGGTGGTTGCACCCGACCCTGAGGCTCCCGAGAGTCAGGAGAGAACCTGCTCCTGGGGTCCTGTCCAGGAAGCAGCAGGAGGAAGGAGGGACAGGGAGCTACTCTGGGCCCAGGAAACACGTCAGTGACTGGCAAGGGGGGAAGTCAGCAGGTCACTGGTCCTCGCTTCCACCGGACCCTGTGCTGCCAGCTCTGCTGAGAGACTTCGCGGCTCAGCTATTTGAAAATGTTTTAAAAAGTAGAAAGAGCCTTATTTTTTTACTGACCTGGGAAGTTGATGTCATGAACCCAAAGAGAGAAAGCCCAGCAAGTGAGGTCATGGACTCATTTAAGAAACACGGATGGAGAGCCCACTGCGTGCCAAGAACTAGGCCCAGGAAGTGCAGGAGCGCAGCCCCGGCCCGGTGGAGCCAGCGAGCCTTCCATCCTTCCCAGTGGTGTGACTGACCTGCGCTCAGCCGCTTTGGTTTTAGTTCGGAAAGTGAGGCTGGCCCCTTCCTGGTGCCGTCTCTGTCCCTGGGTGGTGGTTCATGGGTGCTACACACCATTGATGGTTGCCATGCTTACAGCCTAATAAACAGGCATGCCTCCACTAAAAGGGCATCACTCAGCTGCAGTCATTTTCCTAAACCGTTTGTGACTTACTGAGGAGCTTGAGTTATACCACACTGCACTTCTTACAGGAGTATCATCAGCGTTTCTCATTCGTGTGCCTTCCTAGAACAGAACTGGAGAGGAAGGCAGTATCAGCCATGAACTAAGCCCGGGTGCCCGCATGGTCACACCCTTGGGAAAATCCAGTAGGGGCCACTCCAGTCCAAGGCGGACTGTGTGAAGGCAAATTATCTCAGCCCCTCTGGCGCGGGGGAAGGCTCAGGGAGCAAGTAGGCAGGTCTGTGGACTTTCTTCCTTCCCACGTTTCCAGTAGCCATGCTGACAACAGCATCTTCACGTCTGCACTCTGATTCATTCTCTTGAATCTGTATCATACAGGCCCAGCCTGACAGCTACTGGGTACCTGGGCAGAAATGCCAAGGTATTGTATGATTAAGCGCCAAGTAACATATCCTATCTCTCCCTTCTTCATAAGCCACAGGGGAGAGACGAGTCAGGAGCTTATTTAGTGTTTGCAGTTGCAAGATACCGCAGGCAGACGGCGGGCTCACTCCATCTTCGCTTTACCTACTTAAATGTCCCTCCTTTATCAAAGATAACAGCAAAGGCGAGTCTCTCAACAGAGCAGAAGCCACAGTCAGACATTCTGGTTTCCAGCTGCCTCTTGCAGCCTTTGCCTGATTATGCATCTTTTAGGGGGCTAGTGGGTGCCCCTTAACTCTGGCAGTTGGTAGGGTCCATTATTCTCTGTTAGATTTGGCTTAGCAAGCTAGACCGCGGGAAATGCTGTATCCTTTTCCTCTTTGATGCAAACCAAGAAAGATTCGGGGATAGAAATTCAACAAACACGTTCTCAGATTCAGCTTGCCAAGATGACAAACTAGAAAAAGTATGTGACCCTTGGTGATGTTTTTGTGCCTGCAGAGGATGAAAGGAAATTGAGTCCAAAGGGGGTCCCTGGGCCAGGCTGGGAGAATGTCTAGCATTCCTGACAAATCCCTCTTCTCGCTGGGAGCCCTTCTCACCCGTGCCATCGGGAGGCCACAGCCCTTTCTTGCAAATGCACTCAGGAACAGTTCCCATGGAGGCCCCGGGATGGAAGTGGACTCCCCTCCCATCCCCCCACTTGACAGAGAGAAATTCAAGATAAGCTGGGATGGACGGCCTGGGGCCCATGAGCTCTGAGCACGGAACTTTCCCTGTGACACTGTTACAGATAAGCCTTCTGGCAGCAAAAGGTAAGGGGCCAGGACGGACTGCCCAGAAGCCAATATGAGGATATGAAATTTTCTGCAAAAAGTTCAAAAAATGCTTTTATACTTTTCATACTTCTTCCACAACAAAAAGCAACAAAGGCTTGCAGAAATCTGTTGCCCCAAGGATAATAGAAGCCAAGTAAACTATTGTTTCATGAGATCCTGTCCAGACCTCACGCTGACAGAGAACCAGCTCCCCACTCAGGCCCAGGCCGGGTTGTTTCTCATCAGCCAGTGCACAGCTCATCAGATTCACTTGGAAGACACTGGGAGCTGGGTGACTGTGCAGGCGGGATAGGAGGAACCCTGTATCTGACCATGCGCCTCTCCCGGCTTGACATGGGTGGAAGTGGCCTGGGGTCCTGGGTGGATCTGGAAGCAGCTGCTGGCTGTGCTGGGCTGATCTTTTCTATCCACTGTCCGTCTGGTTGCTGCAGGTGGGCTGTGAGGCTTCCCTTGCCCTCGCGCAGGGGTCCAGGTGAGAGGAGGCAGGCTCTGGAGATCGTAACATCCGCCTGCCGTCTCCTGCTCTGCCCACTCTGGCGACCCCGGCCCTTTCTAGGTCATAAGTCAGATGGGCCTCCCTGAGACCTCCCTGTCCGACGCCTCCCTGACATCTGTCCTCTGCTGTAATGCTGCCTCCAGAATTGGCACCGAGGGCCAGCATGGCCTGGGGTTAAGGGAGCATCGGAGTCTGTTCAACTTCTTTAAAAATCTATGTCTTAAAAATGTCTGACATCTGAAAACAAGTAGTCAGTGACAGACAGGAAGGGAACAGACATCCCATGCTGGCAGCGCCTGTGACGTGCAAGCGCTGAGGAGCCAGGCAGGATGAGGGGACGGTGCCGAGGATGCGGCCTGGAGCCTGGCCTCCCTGTGAGGCCTCGGGTGGGTCCCTCGGCCAGCTTTCGTGTCCTTGTCTCAAAATAAAACTAATTAAGGCACCTTGTTAGGCTGGGATGGAGACTGGAGAGAAACCCTGTGCTCAGCATGGGCCTGGCTCAGCATGGGACCCTTCCTATTACTCTTCTTCGCTGGGTATCTTCAGCAATTGCATTTATTTCTGTAAAAAATAGCACAAATATTTGCTCATCTTCAACTTCACGGAAACATAGTCAAGTAATATAATTAAAATACATTAAGTAATGTAAAAGAGGAGGTGGACTGGGAGACTCGTCTCCGGCGTTCCAGTGCGAGATGGCCACATTCGCATGGCTAACAGCAATTTGATTTTGGAATCCTTAATTCAGTGAAGTTTGCCATTTCTAGTAAGTCGGTCTGAATAGCAATCTTTCCACCTTATTTAGATCCTATTGCTAGTAAAATGATGATATCCCATGGATATCACAATTTTATGCTCCTAAAGCATAAGGAGGCAGTGCGCGCCGTCGGTTCTCCTCTGTCCCTAAGTCACTAGAGGGCAGCAGACGCTCTGACTTGTAAACACGGGCATATTCTGCCCTCTAGTGACAACCCAGAGAAAAGCAGAAAAGGCACAGGCAGAGCCCACATTTTCAGGGGCAGGAAATGAAAATTAAAACCTTAAAACCAGGACGTAACAATCTCTTTCTCTAATCTGAGATTTCAGGAGAGAAAAAAAAAGCAAAGCCAAAAATGGCATACCAACTTCTACCAACATTTTCTTAATCTTTCTGAATAATGTCAAGGAATCTTTGATAGGAAACAAGAGAGTTGCTTCCATAGAAAAAAATAAAAAGATATATTCCATATTATATATCCATGTGTACATTTGTTACATATTATATAGCCACATATATGTAGGCATTTTTTAATGATCTGCAAATTAAATATGTTTCATTTGGCACAATTAACAAGATAGATCAGTATGATGTGGTTCACCTGGCAACACACGAGGCTTTAGCTCTGTGCTGTTTGCCCTTTAACGGTGGCCCCGTGCCCACCCCTCCTGGGTGTCTGCACTCTGCCCTCCTGTACGTGACTCCCGTATGAGCAAGGGGAGTCTGCTCACTGCTTGTCAGTGCCAGGAAGCTGAGACAGAAACCTGGGAAGTCCGAGAAAATGATGTCCCCATCAAAATCAGGTCCATTATCCTGAGCATCTGATATGCCCTGTGGCTTCCCGAAAAAGCCAGGTCTACCAGAAAGATCTAATTGGCTATTTTAGGTGTTCAGTCTTCATCTTACAGAAGGATTTGCTCTTACTGCTCATTGCAGTGGTCATCTATATTTAACCTGTCCCATTCATCTGGGTGAGCTGACCTTCCTACCCAGGAAGCCACTGTGATCTGTAAGCATCTGGTGGTATTCATTAAACACAAACAACACGTGCCTGTTGACGTCCTAGAAAATAATTCTTGCCCTTGAAGGGCTCAGAGACTCGTAAGGTGATAGGCACATGAACACATACTGACCGAAGGATGCAGAGTGTCTGAATGGTGGTCCTGGGAAGAGTGTGAGTATCTGGGAGACAGCCCCCCAAATTCTTGCTCTTTCTCATCCATATCCCCTTGAGGCCCAGCAGTACAGTGATGTGGCTATTCCTGGAACTCTTTCAGCCTCTCCCCAGGAAGGGCTTTCTAGTATGTCATGCTGATGCCCGTCACAGCCTGCCTGAGGCGGCTGTCAGTCTCCCTCTGTGGCTAAGGCTGGGAATCTGTCACTCACTGAGTATCCTGGTTTTCTATTGCTGCATCACCAATCACCCCAAAACATAGGGGCCTGAAGCAGCATGCAGCTACTATCTCATGGCTTCCCTGGCCCTAGAGTCTGGGCACGGCCTGGCTGGGTCCTCTGCTCCAGGTCTCTCACAGGCTGCCATCAGTGGGTAGGGTCCACCATGAAACCAAGTCAGGCACTGGTAGAATCTGTTTCCTCAAGGGCTGTGGGGCCAGGAGCCTCAGCTCCTCGCTGGCCATTGGCCACAGGGACCACAATCACAAGGCAGCTCACTTTGTAAAAGCCAGCAAGAGTCTGCTAGAATCCGCCTTTTGGAACCTCACTGTGGAGGAACATCTCACTATCTTGGCTGTACTTTATTGCTAAAAAGTAAGTTATTTGTACCTTGTACCTTGAGGCCCAGTGCACACTCAAGGCATGAGGGTGGGAATCACTGGGGCCTGTCTAGAAATCCGACTATAGTGCTGAGTAGACACCCAGGTGCCCGCCAGGTCTCCGTGGCCGGGCAGCTGCTGGGGACAGCACTCTGAGTGAAGCCTGGTCCTGCCCTGGAAACGTCACGTCTATTAGAGACACACAGACACGCAGCGTGAATGTGTCTTTGGGCGACACAGGTATCCTGAGGATGCAGGGGAGCACCCAGGAAAGCCTGCTCAGCCTGGACTCAGGAAGGGTGGCTGGGTCTGGGGACTCCCAGGGTGTGGATCGGAGCCCCGCGAATAGCAGCTCTAGAGGGAATGTGCGTGCAGCCAATGGACAGTGACGGGCGGAGGCAGGATAAGATGCCCAGGGCTTGGGGAGCAGGAGCAGAGGTCCCTGGACGGGTGAGCGTGGGCCGGTGTGAAGCAGGTTGAGGCAGTATTTGCAGGGCTTGGTGCCTCGCTGAGGGGAAGGCCAGGGCGGAGAAGGGTCCCAGTGACACAGCCCCCTCCGCCAACTTTTAGGACTCCATGTCATTTTTGGAGGCATTAGGCCCATGGGAGAGGCTCATCCTCTTCGCCTCCCAATTCTTGAACCTCTTCAGCTCCCGTTCCTCCCACTCCTTGCTGCCCCCTAGACCCTGGAGGACTTGGGTGTCCCCCACCCCAGCACTCAATACCACCGTCCCTAGAACCAATCCATGATCTTCCTGTCCCCATGCCAGTCACATTCGTCTTTAACCCCCACCGCACTTGAACGTTGGAGCTTTTCTCATCCCCATTTACAGACGCTGACTGAGGCTTCAGGAGGAGAAGCTGGTAGGCAGGGGGCCAGGATTCTAGCCCAGGCTCATGAGCTCCAGAACTCGGGCTTCCAGTCATGGCACTTACACCTGTGTGGCAGCAAAAGTCCATTCCGTAGCTCACTTTTGGGCTGCCCCTTTTTATGTGGGTTTACTCAAGGCTTGGAGGCTAATGGCTGATGCTCTGGTCTTGACAGCCATCTAATGGAACAAACGTTAATGAAGCCCCTGTACTGGAAGGCACATCTCCTTCCTCCAGAAGTGCACAGACAGCGCCCAACCCAGCTAACCTGTGGGAGCTTGGCTGAGCCCCCATGGGCGAACCTCACTGAGTGAGCCCCAGACAGAGCTGAGGGACCCCCAGGCCATGAGTAGTGGGACTGAAAGGGAGGAGACAGGAGGAAGAATGGGCACCCCCAGGACCTGTCCATCACCTTGCAGGCAGGAGGGAGGCATTGGAGCACTTTGAGCCCCCAGGTGACGTGACTAGCTCTGTGTTCTAGGAAAATCGGTTTGGCAACAGCGAGGAAACAAAGTCCAGGGAGTGCAGAAGACGCGCCAGGGAGGAGCAGACCCAAGGCGGGCTGCACAGGAAGGAGCTGGGAAAGGGAATAATTCTGTGACTCTGCCCCCTAGAGCTGCAGGCCTGGCAAGGCTGCCCGTGTCCCCCAGCCCTGGGCCTATTGTGGTTGCGGATGGGTAGACTGCAAACCTACAGAGAGGCAGTCATTTCTACATTAGAGGGAAAGAAGGGAGGGAGATGTGTCTTCTATTCCTTTGTTATAAAACAGGACAAAAGGCGGTGGAAGATGACTTATCATCCCCCACCCCCCAAAACACAAGACACACACACACGCACGCACACACACAATCACCATTCTTCCACTGCATTCTGAGGAAAAGGCTCCGAATCTGCAGTTCTTCCTCAGGTTATTAGCATAGACCTGTGTATGTCTGGTTTAAGAGGGCCACCTGGGAACCCTGGAACTCCCATCCTCCCTGCCCGAGTCACCCCTGCCCAAGCCTCCTCCATTCACGTCCCCCCATGTCAACCCCAGGACAGCCTGAGAGGGTCTGTGGGAGCAGGCAGCAGTTCCCAAAGGCAGGGATACTCTCCCCATCCTGAGCAGCAAAGCCTGCGAAGACCCCAGCACAAGGGACAGACTGCTCAGCGCCACCGTGGGCAGAGTGAAGCAGAAACCCTGGCCGGAGGTAGCGGTGGAAAGGGGAGTCATGGCCGGTCTCTGAGTTCCTGGAAAGAAGAGGCAAGACCTGGGCGGCTGCCCAGAACTAAATGCTTTGGAGATTTGTACCAGCCCCCACAGCACGAACAGTTTTATTTTTTTGAAAAAGCAAAAGAATAGCTTTTTTTTTTTTTTGAGGCAAAATTTACAATCAAAAAATTCATCCATTTTAAGTAAACAATTCAATGACTTTTAGTAAACTGACATAGCCATGCAACCACTGCCATAATGCAGTTATAGAACTTTCTTTCTCCCCCAGAATCCCCTTCTCCTCCTCCGAAGTGACCCCTACTCCAGCCCCAGGCTACCACAAATCTACTTTCTGCCTCTACACATTTGCCATTGATTGATTGTGAGACGGAGCCTACTCCGTCACCCAGGCTGAAGTGCAGTGGCGTGATCTCAGCTCACTGCAACCTCCACCTCCCGGTTCATGTGATTCTCCCGCCTCAGCCTCCCGAGTTGCTGGGGTTACAGGCACGCACCACCACGCCCAGCTAACTTTTTGTATTTTTAGTAGAGGTGGGATTTCACTGTGTTGACCAGGCTGGTCTGGAACTCCTGACCTTGTGATCCACCTGCCTCAGCCTCCCAAAGTGCCGTAATCCTCCCAAAGGGATTACAGGCGTGAGCCACTGTGCCCAGCCTTTTTGACTTTTCAAATCAACTGATTCATACAATCACTTAGCATTATAAGTCCATGTTGTAGCATCAGGACTTCATTCCTTTTTATGGCTGAATAATATTCCATTTTATATGACAGGCTGCATTTTGTTTATCTATTCACCAGTTGATGGGCATTTGGTATTTCCAAGTTTTGGCTATTATGAATAAGGCTGCAGTGAACATTTGCCTGTAAGTTTTATATAGAATTATGTTGTCACTTTTTTCATAGGAATAGAATTGCAGGATCATACAAAAGTTTAACTTTTTAAGAAACTGCCAACTTGTTTTCCAAAGTGGCTACACTGTTTTATTGATTTTGAGACAAGGCCTCACTCTGTCGCCCAGGCTGGAGGGTGGTGGCACAATTGTGGCTCAATGCAGCTTCAGCCTTCTGGCTTCAAGTGATCTCCCATCTAAGCCTCCCAAAATGCTGGGATCATATTCGTGAGCCACCAGGCCCTGCCAGCTGCACTATTTTGATTCCTACTAGCAGTGAACAAGGGTTCCAGTTTCTCTACATCCTTGTCATGTGTCTTATTTATTACAGTCTTTGTTAGCTGTCTTTTTTGTTAGTCATACTAGCAGGTGTGAAGCGATGTCTTACTGTGGTGTTCATCTGTGGTTTTCTGATGACTAATAATACACAGCACATCTTCTTGTGTCTTCTTGGATGTGCAGTTTGTATAGTTTCCTTGGAGAAACGTCTGCTCAAATCTTTTGTCTATTTTTTTTAATAGAGATGAGGTTTTATTGCCTAGGCTGGTCTCAAATGCCTGGCTTCAAGTGATCCTCCGGCCTTGGCCTCCTAAAGTGCTGGGATTACAAGCATGAGCCACCATGTCTGGCCTGCCCATCTTTTTACTGGATTATCTGTCTTCTTTTTGAGTTGTAAGAATTCTAGTTACAAGTCCTTTATCTGATATATGCTTCACAAATAGTTTCTCTCAGTCTACGTTCTGTCTTTTTCTTTTCTTAAACATATATCTATTGAAGGGTAGTCTTTAATCCTAAGGAAGTCCAACTGATCAGCTTTTTCTTTTTCTTTTCCTTTTTTTTTTTTTGAGACAAAGTCTCGCTCTGTCGCCAGGCTGGAGTGTAGTATCTCAGCTCACTGCGACCTCCACCTCCTGGGTTCAAGGGATTCTCCTGCCTCAGCCTCCAGGGTAGCTGGGACTACAGGCATGCGCCATCATGCCCAGATAATTTTTGAATTTTTAGTAGAGACGGGGTTTCACCATGTTGGCCAGAATGGTCTCCATCCCTTGACCTTGTGATCTGCCCACCTTGGGCTCCCAAAGTGCTAGGATTACAGGCGTGAGCCACCGCACCCGGCCAGCTTTTTATTTTATGGATCCTTCTTTTGATGGCACGTGTAAGAAATCTTTGCCTAACCCAGGGTCACAACGCTTTTCCCTTGTTTTCTTCTAGTAGCATTATAGTTTGAGCTGAGTCTGAGCACTTAGAGTCTATGATCCATTTTGAGTTCATTTTGTGCACAGTGTGAAGGGCCCAACCTCATTCTTTTGCATGTGAATGTCCTGTTCTGGCACCACCTACTGACAAACCACCCCTCCTCCTCACTGGATTTGCCTGTGCACAGTCAGCTGACCATAAATGACTGACAAACTACCCCTCCCCCTCACTGGATTTGCCTGTGCACAGTCAGCTGACCATAAAGGTGAAGGTTAGCTTCTGAACTCCCCGTTCTGTTCCACTGATTGATCTATACACCAATAGCAAACTGCCTTAAGTAGTATGGCTTTACAGTTTGAAATTGGGAAAGCGAGCCTTCCAGCTTTGTTCTTTACCAAAATTGTTTTTGGCTACTCTCAGTCCTTTGCATTTCCACATAAATTTGAGGATTGGCTGTTTTCTTAAAAAAAAAAAAACAAAAACAAAAAAAACTGGAATTTTGATAGGGATTATGTTGAACCTATAGTAGAATTACCCTCTTCACAATATTGAGTCTTCCAATTCATGAACATGGAAAGTCACTCTATTTTTATCTTTTTAATTTTCTCTCAGCAATAAACTTTTTCAGCATACAGTCTTGCATTCCATTTGTTATTGCTAAACATTTTATTCATTGGATGTTATTGTGAATGGATTTTATTTTATTTTTTTGAAATGGAGTGTCAGTCTGTCACCCAGGCTAGAGTGTAATGGCACGATTTCAGCTCACTGCAACCTCTGCCTCCTGGGTTCAAGTCATTCTCCTGCCTCAGCCTCTCAAGTAGCTGGGATTACAGGCACTCACCACCATGCCCAGCTAATTTTGTATTTTCAGTATTTTTAGTAGAGACGGGGTTTCACCATATTGGCCAGGATGGTCTCAATTTCCTGACCTTGTGATCCACCTGCCACAGCCTCCCAAAGGGCTGGGATTACAGGCGTGAGTCACCGCACCCGGCTGTGAATGGAATTTTCTTGACTTCATTTTCGGGGGTTTTGTTGCTAGCACGTAGACATATAATTGACTTTTGTATGTTGATCTTGTATCTTGTAACCTTGTAGGACAGTCTTTTGGTGAGTGAGTTAGGAGCCACTTAGAGTGCCAGCCAAGAGGACCACAGACCAGTCAGGACCTGGAGTCACACACCTGCCTCCCACCTGCTGTAGGGACCTCCCGTTCACCCACTCAGCCTCAGCAGCTCCAAAGACAAGGTCTCTTCACTCCAGGGTGGTGCCTAACTCTTGAGCAGCCCCCTTAGAGAGCTCTTCCCCTAACCAAAGGTCCACTCTGCCCGCTGCTCTGGAGCTTGGCAGACAACTCCACTCCCACTTCCCTGAGACAAGGGCACCTCTGCCTGCCCCCTTCAGTGAGGCCCCAGAACTGGGGACCAGGCAGCCCTCTCTGCCCTGGCCTGTTACCCGTGCACCACAGTCCCCCTGCAGCCTGACACAGCACTGCTTTCTCAGGGGCCAGAGAACAGCTCAGTCCTAGTAATGTGTTTTTAGGTCAAAGTGGAGAGGTTTAGGGATAGGGGTTTTGTAGGTGTGTGTCTCTACTAATCCTCGGACTCTTGACTGCTCCCACACAAGGCAGGGAGTGGTGATCAATGGCTGGCCTTCTGGGTTTTGGTTTTCCTGAGCTCAGAGCTGCAGGGAGTCCCTCTCTGTCAGTGCACAGCTTCATTTGGGGGAGCCTTCAGGCACAGTCCTCGGAGATGGGATAGTGTCCCCTGGTGGTTCGCAGAGCAATTCTAGGAGATACGAGGGACATCAACTCAGTGAGGAAATCACCCTTTTAAGTTATCTTGCAATCTCTCCAGTTATGACAAAGAGAAAGTCTCTGTCCTTGCCGATATGTCCTTAGAACCCTCTTTAACCCTGGGGAAATGGCATAATTTAATTATACGTTGTTTTTCCTTGTATATTACTTAAGGTAAGTTCTCATGGTCCCCCAGCCCTGAAAAAACAATAAAAATAGAAAAAAATTTAAAAAGATAAATTAAGTAAAAGTTTTCAAATTGATGAGGAAAAACAGTCACTGACCTAGAGTGGCCCTGGACAGATACAGCCGGGGTGCAGGTGGTATGGGATGTCCAAGGTCAGGGTGCACTGGGCAGTGCCTGGAGTAGCGGGGCCCCTGCAGAGGCGGCTCCCCAGTCCACCTCGAACTTTCCTGGGATCCGCTGCTGGGCTGAAGGGGCTCATCCTGTGCTTCCTTCCCCCGGCAGATGCGGCGGGCTGGGGCTGGTGCTGGCCAGCGCGGGCTTCGGCATGCTGACGGCACCCATCATCGAGCTGCACAACCAGAAAGGCTACTTCCTGCACCACATCATCTTTGCCTGCTGCACGCTCATCTGCATCATCTGCATCCTCCTGCTGCCCGAGAGCAGGGACCAGAACCTGCCTGAGAACATTTCCAACGGGGAGCACTACACACGCCAGCCGCTGCTGCCGCACAAGAAAGGGGAGCAGCCACTGCTGCTCACCAATGCCGAGCTCAAGGACTACTCAGGCCTCCACGACGCTGCAGCTGCGGGGGACACGCTGCCCGAGGGCGCCACAGCCAACGGCATGAAGGCCATGTAGCCGGGCCTGTGGAACCCGGGGCTCAAGGATCTGGGGCAGCTTGGGCACAGGTTTACAGACAGGACCGAACACGTGGCCAGGGGTGGGAAAGCTGTCCCACCCAAGCTGAGCCTCTCAAGTGGTGTGGGGAAATCCTGTCTTTCCAAAAGTCCAAGGAGCACAGATCGGAGGAGACAAACTCTTTGGAAATAACCCTTCCAAGACTTTCTTTTCTGCCATTAAATGTTTGTATTTATTTTGGTCATTTTTACGAGAAGCACTTTATTCCCTCTCCCTCTCACTGATCACAAATGGCATCACCTCCTTCGACAGCGAGACACGGGCACTCTGGGAAGATGCCACAGTGATCACGGCCGTGGCCTGCCCCTCTCCGGAGATGGGACGTGGCTCCTCACAGCACCCGGGAGCCAGATGTCACCTCCGCCATCAGGAGCCCCCCATGCCGCCTGCCTGTGTGCAGAAGCAGGACATGACCGTGGAGCATTTCCGGGACCGCGTTTTAGACAGAGTGAAATGTACATGAATTAGGCTTTTGCTAGAGAGTCTGATGGTTTTTTAAGGTCCTCTTTCCCTTTCTGTTTGTAAGGTAAGAGCTTCTGTTCCATGTGCAGGAGAAAACAGCTCCCAGACACCATTAAAACCAGCTTAACCTTTCCTTCAGGATCATCCTTTTGTACTTGATGCTGAAAGCTCTTGGAGAAAAAGCTTAAACATTTCACCAGAAATCTTAACCGAGCAGCAGTCACATCGCCACAGCTTTGTAAGTCCACAGCTAACAGATGCATTGCGGCCTGAGCTGTGCTCCTTTTTATCCTCCTCTACCAGACTGGCTCCAGCAGAACAACCCCTCGTGCACAGCCAGCTCTTGTGCCGGCACTACTTGAAAACATGGCTCCTTTCTAAGCTACAAACAATAGGAAAATAACTCAAAAAGATGGTGGAGGCAAATCCACAGGAGGGAGGCTGCCCTCCCACACACACCCATCACCCACACCTCGAGCACACACCACGAAGATCACCAGCTTGGATGGCCGTCACCTCAGACATCACTCCAGGGAGCACCTGCAGGAGCTGGGCCCCCTCACGCCTGCCTTCCTGGGCCAGCTTCCTGCTTTTAGTCTTCTCTCAGCACAGAGGCAGGGCTTCGGGCAGGGAGCCGAGATCGAATCCTCATAGGTGAGTCCAAATGACCTCCAGCCTCTCGAAGGCACCAAGACAAATTGAGAGAAAGCAATAACTCACCAAAGCTCAACGCTGCCCCTGCCCCGATCTCCAAGGGTTTCCTCGTGTTCCTCGTTTCACCCCAGAAAGTGAAGGTTTCCTCTTGGCATTTTCAGAGGAATCTTATAGGACATCCACGGCCGCTAAGGGACAGCCTCCTTGGTAAAGGTGGGCACCACTTTATAGCAACTTGTGCACCAGCTTTTCTGGACAGCCTGGCTTCTTGCTGGAATTGTTTAATTCACCCCTTCTCAAAGCATGTCTTTGCCGTGGGCTGTGTCCTTCCAGGGAAATTGTGGTCTCGGGCCTGGGTGAGACAATGAACTGACTTCCGACAGTTGCTGGAATTCACAGGGCAGAAAAGGGGTTGACTTTCTCCCCTTCCAGCTTTCCACCTGGCCTGCTTCTTGCTGTCTCCACCCGTGTCTCCTCCACACCCGGTCCGCACATCAGTAGGAGCCTGGTGATGTGTAAAGACACAGCAAGGGGCAACCAGACTCACGGCCACGTGTTTCCAGTGGCTGGGCCACGCCGATACCTGGGGTCTTGAGATGCCCAGGAAGGGAGGCTGTCTGGCCAGCCTCTCCCCACCTCCCCTTGCTCCACGTTCAGCTCCTCCTCACCTTCCCTCTTTTTTAAAGTCACATTTCCATGTTTCAACATTAGTTTGCATTCACCTATACAAAGGCCTTTCTTTAGATCTGTGCAGCCTTTTCGTGCCAAATTTGTGAAATTCCTTTTACCTTTTTTGGAGTACTTGCTACAAAGCTACCTGTCAACAAACCCCATCATGTACAGAATAGGACCTGTCCAGCAGCCAGGCCAGTAGGCAGTTGGGGAAGGGGGGAAGGTGGGAAGGATCCAGCGAGGCCCCTGAGCCTGCACCCAGACGTGTGTGCGTCTGCACCTGTCACCCTCAGCACCAAGCCACCCTGCAGTCCACTTGCTGTACTGTGGAAGGACTTGCTAAGTGATGGAAGTTGCAGGCAGTTGCAGACTGGTCGTGTAAAACAGTTTGTTTTTAGAAACTGAAGCTGTAGAGTGCTGCCAGAAATCTCTCGGAAGGTGGTGGCAAGGTACAGCACTCGCACTCTTCTGGTCGTGGTCTCTGATCTCCACCTCAAATGACAATAAAAAACCTCCGACGAAGGTCCAGCGAAGACAATGCTCAGCACTTCAGCCACCAGGACTAACCCATCGGTGACTGGAAAAGAGGCTAGCTTTAGGCCTGGGCTCTTGGGACCAGAGTCCAGCGGGTGTGAGGCTGACTTGCCGACGGTCAGCAGGTGATGTCTCAGACGGCAAGGCAGTCCCGCAGCTCTCCTCCCAGCACAGCCTCAGCAGGAGGTGGGTGCCTGCTCTGTTGCAGCTTCAGCCCAGGAATGTCTGAGGCTGCCAAGGAACACCTTAGGAAATGTTACCGGAGCAGCAACACTTCTCTGTGGGCACAGCTCCAGGAAATCTGGTACCAAGTGAGCAAGGCTGCAGGGCCCACCCAAGCCTGACGCATCTAGGCCACCGGGCTCTGCAGCGGAGGCTGCTACGGCCGCCTGCTTCCCAGCAGTCTGTCGCGCTTGAGCCCCTTCAGTCCTGTTCCCTTCCTGGCTAATAGAGAGACCCTTCTCAGGCACCCAGTGTTTCCATTTGGCACCCTCACCCCCTTCTACTCTCCTCCACACACCCCTGCGTTCTACCAGCCTACCTGTAAGCCTTTCAATAAAAGTTATGCACAATTGTGAACAACTGAGATGGAGCTGAACATTTCTTCACTTTCTTCTTTTCCTGAAGTCAAACTCTTATCAAATACTCTAATTATTACCACCCAAGACAAACAGGAAAAAGGGTTAAATGTTTTTGTTTACTGAGAGAAAGATCACCTGCATCTGGACGGCGGGCTGGTAAGATGGTTTGGCTACAGAACAGAAGGAAAACAAAAACAAACCTCGTACAAGGGAAAGGAAGTATCGCACTCGAGACACCACCACTTCCTAGAGCCAAACGAGCCATCCGAACTGGAAGTGCCATAAGTGAGCCTGTGACATGACAGCGCCCGGCCCACGGTGCCACACGTACGGGGGAGGCCCGCACTCCCACTGTCCTGTTGTCTAGAAGGCACCACCTCACTTCCATGTGCCCTGTGTGTTTTGGAAAAGCAGCATGGTGTGTCCTGTCTAGTGGCGAACATGTCCCTCCCTCTGTCCTGAGGTTGTAACATAATAACTGTGTTTCTGTGCGTGTGGGTGGGGATTCTCTGACGGTGCTCGTTCATAGCACAAGCTTACACTGAGTTCTGAACTGTCGTTCACAGCTGCGTGTCTGCATGGTGTCACATGTTGTTACTTTGGGGAAAATTTGTATGTAAATGTACAGAAATAAAAATGTTGCCCCATTAACAGATTTCCTCTGGAATGTCTTCCCTACCTCACCTGATGGTATCCAATGAAGGGCATTTCACTACCATTGATGAGTAATAAAGTCCTGCGTGTTCATTCAGACCTTGCTGCATCACTACTTTTAACGCCTCTGTAAGCTGTGTCTTCACTCGCCCCAAGGAGGGTGGAAGGAGGCATCTCACTCTGCTTCGAGTCCTAGTCTTAAAGGTAGTCAGAGGCAGAGGCTGGATTAAACACACACTGTTTACCAAGTGCCACTCTCAGACCACCTGAGAGATGGGGGCCATCAGTAAAATTAAGAGGAATTTTTTTCCCTTGTTCATTTATGTTCTGCTGATCCCTGGTCTGAAGGTTCCTAGAGACGTCTCAAGAATGAGTATCTTACACTGTGATTCTGTGAGGAAAGACTGGTAACCCAAAACTCTCTTCTCTAATGTAGTATTTTTTAACGAAAATGACAATATTTCTTTAATAAAGTATTTATACCAAACTCTTCTCTCCATAGCCCTGATTTTGTGTCACTTACTATCATATTCCTAGAGAGGTGTCCACTCGGCTTTGCAAGCTGCAATGAGGCTGGCTAAGGCCTTGAGGTTAGCACGGAAAGTCTGCAAAGGAGGGAAGCCCCTGGAACCACAGACTTACTCCTCCAAAGCGCCTCTCCATCCTGGCCAGGGTCACCACCTCTACTTGCCTGCCGCTGGCTAAGTGCAAGACTCTCGCCACCGGATGAAACATGTTACAGGCCCTGAACCATCATCTGCCTCTGAACAGAAGGGTTCAGATGGACCCCAAAGATTAGGAAGTTCTTTGCCAGTGGTCCTCCACCTTGCCTGCGCAGAGGCACCAGGGGAGTTTTCAATCCTGCCAAAGCCTGGGCCCCAGACCACCTGAACCTCTGGAGAAGGGCCAAGACTGGAACCTACTTCAAGTGGTAGGATTAAAGATTAAAGGCTAAGGAGTACAAATGACCAAAGCAGGTGCCTGAGGTGCTCTGGGCTGGGGACAGAAGAGAGGGAGAAGGGGAGATGGTGAAATGACAGGAAGAGCAAGAAGGACCTGAAGCCTTTGAATCCATAAAAAGGAGCTAAAACCATCATAACTGACATCTAACTGCCATAGTTTGCAAAGCATTTCTACCTACCTACTTAATAACAGGAATTGATCAATGTGGGGATTACTCCCACTTCATAGATGAGGAGACAGAGCCTAGAGAAGTCAGACTTCACCAGACCACAAATGTAGTAATGGGGCAACATAGGGAGGTGCTCAAATGTAGGCCCAAGAGAGAACACAGCAAAAAAGGAGTGCCCAGAGGAAGGGTTTAGGGAGAACACAGCAAGAGAACTGCCCTGGGGAGGGGTCACTGCAATGAGGAGATCAGTGCATCAGTTCACAAGGCAGAATTCTGAGGAATGCACACACAAACCTAAAGCATATTTATAAAGCACTTTAATTCTAGATGTACATAACAGAGCCATGTCTGATTGAAACTCTTTTAGATTAACTATTAGATTACAGCCTTCAATCCCAACAAAAATCCCATTCAATCCCAACAAAAATCCCATTTCATCCCTCTAGCACTCAGAGCCAAATGAGGACATGTGTACCTCCTACTCCGCCTCGCCTTCCCCAGGTGGCTCAGTATGAGCCTTTTGGCCCACACACTGCTGAGAAGGAAGCTCAAAAGATTAACCCCTTAAAAACAAAATGGGAATGCAGCCTGACAAACCAAAATTCAATCCATTTATTTACATGTACATTGTACATAAGTTACAAATTCTCACTGCTGCCACTCAGCTAGAACTTTTCGGGGAAAGCCTCCATCTCTTCCTTGATCCTGTTTTCTACAAGTAATGCGAAGTTACTGTCTGTGTTTTGAAGGTTATAGCTGACAAACACCTGTTTGTTGGTCTTCCTGGCTAAAAAGAGAAAACACATTGGTATAGCCACACCTGAAACACTGCAGGCCAGTGTTCCTCACACCCACATGCAGCTGGGAAATGCTCGGAAAGAGGATGGGGTTGGAGGGAGAGAAGAAAGCTCTCATTTCCACGCCTCTCTTCAGACAGGTGCTGCAAATGCAGACGAGTCACTCCAGCCTCTCCCAGTCCCTGCACCGGACCTGGGGTTCCGAAGGGCAGGCCCCACCTCAGCAGCCTCCCCAGGACTTGTTTGAGGGGCAGCTCCTGGGCACCCCCCAGCCCTCCTGAACCCCACCCAGCCCTCCTGAACCAGAAAGCCAGGGTTTGGGGCCAGCTGTCTGCGGGAACAGCCCCGAAGGTGCCCCGCACTGCTTAAGAACCTCTGCTCTACACAGACAGGTTTTTGGTGTTCTCATTTTTTCTTAATTTTTTAAAAACACAAAAAATAAAGTATTTAAAATAAAATATTAAGTTCTCCTTGAGCACCACCCCACCCCTAACCAGTTCCACTTCTCTCCCAATGGAAATCCTACATTTCCATGTGTTTGCATGTGTGTGTGTATATATAGATAGGCATATGGACACACATGTAATTTTCTAGTGAATGTAAGTTTTAGCCCCTATCTACAGAATCAATAAAAAATAGCTGAGGTGCACATTGGGCCGACTGCAAAAATCAAGCAGTCACGTGCCCAGAATCTAAAAGCTGATACACTGAAAACCTATGGGCGGGAAGGCTAAGGCAGTTCAATGCTGCCTGCCCCGCTTTGGGCCTCCCCCTCAGCCTCCCCCACATCCACACCCAGGGCCGGTGCAGGATCTACTCACTCCTGGAGGGCCACTGACCCGTCCCCCGCTCAGCATATGCTAATCATGTACTTAGCCTCATCACCAAGAGGCAGAAAGGTGGTGCGGTGAGGCTGAGGGGCACCAGGCCACCTGCACCATGACTAAAGGCCGATTTAGAACACACGTCACAGGATCTCATACAGGCGGCAGCTCTGTCCTTTCAGTTGCTGCTGTCTGAGTTGCAGTCCCACCAAGAACCCGAGAGGCAGTGTGGCTCGGGGGTGCAGGTGCGGGCACAGGCCCTATCATGGCCTAGACACCTCCTCCAGCTTTGTTTGTAAACTGAGGAAGGAGAGAGCCCAGGACCCCAAAGGCCTGTTTTTCTGCTGTACAAGGCTGTGTGATTTTTAGGGCTGAAAGGGTCTTGGGTATTACTTAACTGACTGTCCTTACAGGGCAGCCAATGCACCTATGGAAAGCGAGAAGGTGGCGAGCCCAGCCTCTGCCTGAGGACAGCCGCTGAATTGTATGGCATGTGTTTACATCTCGGTAAAGCCGTTTTATTAAAAAGGAATGTGTGTGGAGAAAGGCAGCTGTTCGGTTATTCCAACAGCTGGTGTTTAAAGAACAGCTTACAGAACTTAGCACAGAGCCTCCCACCACTGTGCTGGGTGCAGTGTGCCCCACAGGCAGACAGCTGTGCCCAGTTATCTGCTCAGCCCTGCGGGGATCAGTCTCACCCTTTCCTAGCTGCATTAGGCAGGCCGGAGCCACTCGTGTAGAGGGTGATCTAAAGGCAGGCAATGTGGTAGGAAGCTGGGGCTCGCCAAGACTGGCCAGGAGGAGCCTCTAAGTCACACCTTGCCTTCTCCCAGGGGCAGGAAGGTCCCCTCTACCCCAAGGGGGCACCCTGGGATTCCAATTGCTCTAACTGCAGAGATAGGACTTCTCGGAAACAAAGCTGTGTGTGGAGGCATCATCCCCCTCAGCCCCAAGCTGTGCCCTCCAGAGCCACAGGAGGGTGGGTCTCCTTGTCCACACCAACTCCTCCGATGCTTCCAGAGCTACTCAGAAGCTCCCAGGCATTCCCTTTCCCTACTTGCTTTCATCTCCCACGTTAAGATACTGATTCGGGACACCACTCCCTTTTCATTACAGTGCATTTTCAACTTTAGGGCCAAGGCCCGGGCTCGAGACAACTGGTACAGCACAGGACTTTGCCGGACAACCCCTTCTTGGTCTGCACTCTGCAGCACCAGTCCCTTCAGAGATGCTGGCAGCCACAGCACACTCTTGACTCATCGAGATACTGAGAACCCCTTTTTTGCATACAGATCCGAGGCCTCCATCTCACAGATATTCTGGAGCCTAATTTACCTTATTGATATAAAAGTTATTTAGAGCCTGCCAGACAAGCTCACAGCACCTTCTCTACTGGAGCGTGTCTCTGCTTTCTGTCAGAGTTTCAGAAACCCCACCCAGCTTTCTGTCTGTATAAATATGAATACCTTCCTGAGCCTTCTCCCACCAACCAGGGCCACACAGTAACCTGTTCCATGTAAGTGTGCTACCCCTTACATATTCACAAACACAAAGTGGCACACAGACACAAAAGAGGGCTTTTACTTTCATGTGGCTCAGAAAAAAAAGATGTAAGCACAAAGAGGGAAGGACGGCAATTGGGAAAGCCAGGCGAAAGCTAAGCAGGAATTCTATCTTCTTTGTAACTTTTCTGTAAATTTTAAATTACTTCCTAGTTAAAAATTACCAAAGTAACTTACAAGTCAGGTCTCTACCTCCAGGGGAGTGAAAAAGAATACTATGAGTTCCTGAAATGCTGACCTGTGTCCTCCCTGACCTACATCCTCTCCACACACTGCCCTGGGCCTGCTGAGGACGCTCCACCCTGCCCTGCCTTCCTGCGCTGGCCTGGCTGGCACTCCCTGGGGCCACATGCCGTGCTGTTCATGTGCATTTGCCTCAGTGTGACTGACACAGAGGTTCCGGCTTGTCAGGGATCAGGTCCTTCTCTGCCCAAGACACAGAGGGGCTCCGTCACCTACTCCACAGCAGAAGCAGCTCGGCCTGCTGGAGATGGCTAGGCCTGGGCAGGAGGCAGACATCCTGTGCACGCCAGCCACAGGTACTGGGGCTGGGCATCGCAGAACACACAGCATCCTTACCTGGCCCACCTGGGTATGTACAGGAAGTATGTGCTGGGGTGTGGGAGGGGCGGAGCCTTCAGCCTCATTGCCTTTGCTTAATCCTCGCTATACGCCACACTCGCAGACCAGGCCAGTCTCCCCTCCGAGCCCTGAGGGACATCACACTGTGAGTGAAGGACAGTCCTTCCTGCACAGAGGTGACACCTGCTCCACCAGCTGCACTGACTCCTCCTAAGTCCCTGGAGGCTACCCTGAGCCACTGCGCACAGGGGCTGTGGGCACTGCTCACTCTCTTCTCCCAGGAGGAGGTGATGCACTTATGAAAGGGAAATCGGCTCATGGACTCAAGGATGCAGCCAGGACGAGGTGGGCATCCTTTGGGAACAGGCCAGCCCTGGGATGGTGGTGGTGACATGTGGGCACAAATGTGCCCCTTAAAGAAGGCACAACATGCAAAGGTCTGAGCTTCCTAGCAGCAATAAGGTGATTGTTCTTAGCATAAAGATTCTTTACTTCCAAAGGGACTTGCCTCGTGGTTCCATTAAACAGTGGGGCTCCCACCTGACTGGCTTGCAGCACCAGCCGTGGGTACATACCTAGGCGCTGGGCAAGGCCAGTGGAGGTCGTATCGGAAGTGTCTCCGAGGAGGGAGGTAGACACGGGGATGGAGTCCTAAAAGCAAAGCAAAGGGTGCGCTGCAGCTTCTCCAGCCCCTGCAGGCCAGCCATACTTCTGGCTTCGGGGCTTCTGATTCTTCACGAGGGCGGCAGTGGCAGATTCTGAGAGGGCAGACACAGGTACCGAGAGAAAGGGGATGGCATTTGTCAACAGCCAAGGAGGTAGATCCCATGTCACATACGAGGTCCATATAGTTGGGACAGACGAAGCTGGAACCACAGTGCTGTTAATAAGTTTCAGGACCAATTTCACATGAAGGGCTCATTTTAGGGTCTGAAACTCTAAAGTATGCTGAATGAAGGTCAACGTTACAACCAAAAGGCAAGCAAACAAGATCATTAAGGCCACAGCAAGAAGGAAGGGACTCACAGTCTGGGCACCTGTGCCCTGGTGCCTGGCGCCCCACAGCAGCTAGCACAGAGGCAGGACACCTAATCTCCCAATCTCAGCCTATGAGGGAGCAGGCCACTCCAGCCCCTGTGGGCTCCTCGGGGTCAGCAAGTGCCCTATGACTTTGAGAAAGGGCACTAGCCACCAGCATCCAGATAGCGAAAATAACAACTTCTGAATGCTTGGCCAACCTCATTTCAGACAAGAAGCAAAAGGTGAAACAAGCAGTACCAGTGATGCTCACATCAACAAATGGGCCCTTTGGAGATGCGGGGGTAACCTGCTCCCAACTACTTTGGGAATAATCGCTCACCATTAAAAATGTCTAGCTAGTCCCGTAATCCCAGCACTCTGGGAGCCTGTGGAGGCAGGACTGCTTGAGACCAGGAGTTTGAGACCAGCCTGGGCAATGAAGTGAGACCCTGTCTCTACATTTTTATTTAAAAAAAAAAACTTATTGGTAACGTGGCCAAAATTGCTTTTATCAAAATAGCAGATTTCTAGGATAAGCAGCCTGGATACAGAGGTCTGAGAATCTTGGACAGTGGCAAGATTTTTAGAGGTACAGAGACTTTGGGGTTTGGTCCCCCTGCCACCCCAACTGTCGTGGTGGGGACAAAGGAACTGAACAAACAGCTACTGCGTGTCCGACAGTTAGGCAGGGCACAGACCAAAGGCGCTGCTCATCTTCTAAAGGCTCAAAGCCACTTCACAAAAGACAGATTCTGTTCAGGGGTATAAAAGACAGGAGATCAAAACACACAGAAGAATGAAAGCATTTACTGTATACTTTTTCACCGAAAATGATACGAAAAAATATCATCTTAATAAGCCTGCTGTTTCGATTCCTCAAGTTCAACATTTAGTTGCAGGGTAATGGTATTTACAGTTCAACCTCCTAGAGAAAGGAAAATCTACCTTACCCAGGGTGGTCTTTTCCACCAAAAGTAAAATGTAAAGCCCCTTTGTGTTACTCTTCTTCACAGTTTTATTACTTCCAAAATCACACCAGGACCATGGTCTCCCAGCAGATGCATACCCAGAGGCTTTGCTGCAGCTGAAGGCCCAACTTCCACTCCTAGAAGCCGGCTGGGGGTCCAAGAATCCCGGAACAGGCAGGGGCCCAGGTCCCAGGCCAACTTCCCTCAGGCTGGTAGAACTCGGTGTCACTAGTCCTACAGCCTCTCTGGGCGCCAAAAATCCCTGCTCAACCCAAGGTCAGCCAGCTCCAGGTTGCATGGTTTCTGTCCTCTACAATCTTACACGTGGGAGTTTGGGGAAGCGGGAGGAAGGAGACCTCACACATCATCCGGAGCCATTCCCCACGCATGAGCTGGCAAAATTCCTGACAGGGGCCAGAGAGTAAGGAGTTTAGGCTTTATGGGCTACCAAGTCTCTATTAGAACTTCTCAGCCCTGCCACTGAAGTGCAAAAGCTCCCACAGACTCTACCTGCATGGACAGTAGATGAAGGACCAGCCGACCGGCCACAGGAAGCTTGTGCTTCCTGCCTTAGGCTAAGGCCTGCACCTCTTTTCCCCAGCTGGCTCAGCACTCTGGTGGCCAGTGTGGAGTGGGGCTGGACTTTTGACAGGTCAGGTAGCTGAATCAGTCCCCTGTTCCTTTTCCTGTCTGGCCTTGCTGAAGGGTCTCTTCCCAGATGAGAAAATACACCCCACTGGGAGCTGTGACCACCATGTGGTGGGCTGACCAAAGCCGCCCATAAGAGGAGCCTATTTCTTCCAAACTTACTAGCCCAAACCAACACTGCACAAAGGGGCACAAGGAAGCAACACCAGATCTGACCAGTGCCCAAAGCCTTGCCCACTATTACTAAAGCCTTAGGATTAAGGAAAGAATGTGAGGTGGCACAGAGCACATGGCCCCACCCATCACCCCTGGTCCCCACAGGCCTCCTCCACTGCCACCTGCTCAAACGCCCACCACCAGGACCCTCCAGAAAATTAAAAAAAAAAAAAAATAGGAAAAAACCCAGGAAGTGCCACAGACAACATGGCTTAAAACAACAGAGGTTTATTTAAAATAAGGAAACACCCAGGAAAAGAAAAGAATTCAAATGCCATCTCCTTCTTGAGGCCTTTCCAGGTACTAACACGCATAACTAAAGGGCTCGCCCATGACTTCCTGCCCCCCAGCATTCTCAGTCTTCACTGCCTGACTGGCTTCAGAATAGTCTCACTAAGGGGACCTCACTCATTCATTCCACTGGGACATAGAGAGCAGTGCGTCAGGAGCTAGGGATACACCCACTCACCCTGGACAAGCAGACAAACCTCACCAAGGAACACTCAATAGCTGAGAGAGGGAGCTAACAAGGCCGGAAGCCCAGCACTGCTGAGTGTGAGGGCAGGGAGGAGCTCTAAGAGGTAACAGAGCCCGAAGGTTACTGGAGTCTTTGGGTGCTCTGAGTTCACCTCGTGAAAGGTTTTGAGCAGAGAAATGAAAATATCCAACTTTGGTCTTAAAACTACCATTCTGTTGCCCTGGTTACAAGGCAGTGTTGTGGTCTGAATTGTGTCCCTGCAAAAAATATGCTAAAGTGCTAACCTCTGGATACCTATGAATGTGACCTTGTTTGGAAATAGGGTCTCTGCAGATGTAATTAAGATGTAATTCAGGCTGGGAGTGGCGGCTCACGCCTGTAATCCCAGCACTTTGGGAGGCCAAGGCAGGCGGGTCACGAGGTCAGGAGTTCGAGACCAGCCTGGCCAACAGAGTGAAACATTGGCTTTACTAATAATACAAAAATTAGCCCAGCATGATGGCACGTGCCTGTAATCCCAGCTACTAGGGAGGCTGAGGCAGGAGAATTACTTGAACCTGGGAGGCACAGGTTGCATGAGCCAAGATCATGCCATTGCACTCCAGCCTGAGTGACAGAACAAGACTTAATCTCAAAAAAAAAAAAAAAATCTAATTTAAGACAAGGTTATACTGGAGTAGGGTGGGTCCTTAATCCAGCATTACTGATGCCCTTATGAGAAGAGTCAGGCTCACTTTGGGAGACTGAGGAAGGAGGATCATCACTTGAGGCCAGGAGTTCAAGAACAGCCTGGGCAAAACAGTGAAACCCCCATCTCCACAAAAAAGACAATTAGCCAGGTATGGTGGCCCATGTCTGTAGTCCTAGCTATTCGAGAGGCTGAGGAAGAAGGGTCACTTGAGCCCAGGAGTTTGAGGTGACAGCTACAACAATGCCACTGTACCCCAGCCTGGGTGACAGAGAGAGACCTTGTCTCTTTAAAAAAAAAAAAAAAAAAAAATTAGAGAAGAGGCTGGTCCTAGTGCAGTGGTGTTTACCACTAACCGATCACAACCAGTCAGATTTCCTGTTCCTTTTCCACTCCAACTGCTCCACTTGAATGGCCTAAAATAAATAAATAAAAATGTTTAATGTTTTAAAAGGAAGAGGGAAACAGAGACACACAGGGAGATGATAGACACGTGATGGCAGAGGCAGAGACTGGAGTGAGGGATGGACAAGCCAAGGACCCCACAGGATCGCCAGCACCATCAGAAGCAGAGAGAGGCACGGGATGGTTTCTCTATCGGGGCCTCCAGGAGGAACCAACTCAGCCGCCACCATGATTTCAGACTTCTGGCCTACGGAACTGTGAGAATAAACCTCTGTTGTTTTAAATCACTAGGTCTGTGACACTTCCCGCAGCAGCCCCAGGAAACCAGGAGACATCAGGCAGCAGCAGCAACGCGGAACGCCGGAAAGGTGGGAGAGGAGGGGTGATGGTGATGTCCCAGGCTCAGCCCAGCGTGTCAAGGTGAAGGAGTTGAGGGGGGCTTGGGTTTTGTCAGCTTTGACTGGCGGCAGTGCCTGGAGAATCAGCGCATGGAACGCCGAGAAGGAGGACTGTGAAGAAAGAGGAATCAAAGACGACAGCAAGGCTCCAAGCGCACAGCCAGGAGGATGGAGCTGCCATTACAGGGCCGCGCAGGAGGAGGGAGGGAAAGGTTTGAGGGAGAGAGCCTGACGTGTGCCTGTTTCGAGGTGCCTGAGACATCTGGTGGAAAAGCAGGAGTCCCCGAAAAATAATCAGTGTGGTCAAAATCCAGATGGCACGAGAGCTACCAGGCAGACGAGCTCCCCAGGGCGCGCGTGGCGAGGAGAGGCCAAGGACATTCTGACCTACAGAGACCACGGGAGCGGCCGCGGAACGGCGGGACAGGGAAGAGGGGCTTGGGGCCGGCGCCCAGCTCCCGCGGTGGTGCAGGCCCGGGCGCCCGCGGGTTCCCTAAGACATCCCGCGGGAGGGCTTCGGGGGAGTCGGGAGACCAGTGGAGCCAGGAGAGGCCTGGGGTTCGCGCCCTCCCCGCGCCCCCGCGCCCCGGCCCCGCCGCCCGCACCCTCTGCCGCCCGGCACTCACGTAGCGGCTGCACATGGCCACGGCGAGGTTGCGCAGGTGCGGCGTGGCCCCCACCCACAGGAACAGCGAGTCCGTCAGCCTCATGACATGGAAGTGGACCAGCTGCTCCCACAGCCTCGCGCTGAAGTTGTGCAGAGAGACGTCCCAACACGCAGGGGCCACCGGACCCTCCATGCCGCCCGCAGCTCCGGGCCCACAGCGCCGAACCCGGATCGTCACCGCGGCCCGTCTGGTCAGACCCGATCGAGCGAGCGCCGAGAGGCCGAGCGCGCTTTCGTTTTCGATCCCGGAGGGGCGGGGTTAGGGGCGTGGTCGGGGCGGGGCGAGCTTGGAAGGGGCTGGGTTAGGGGCGTGGTCGGGGCGGGGTGGCTGCGGGCCCTGCGCCGAGTAGACCGAGACTTGCCTTCGCTGTCCCGAGCTGTCCTGCCGGCCTCTCACGCACTCCAGTACCTCCCTGGACGCGCCGGGAAAACCCGTTTTAGTCGCAGAGTCTGACGGTGACCTCTAGGAGCCCACGGGCGCCCAGCAGAACTCTCCCTCGCTTTGTTCCCCGCCCCCACCCTAATTAATATATTATTATTGAGGTGGGGCATTCAAGGACTGAAGCCAGCCGCACCGCCCTCCCAGGCCTTAACACTGCACCCTACAGACATTCACTTTTAATTAGTTCTTTAAGCATTCTGAGAACGGCCATCTCCCGTCCCTCCTCCTCCTCCTCCTAGCAGCCCTTTAACTCCAGGGAGGCCTTCATTGTAGCTAGCCCTAATTAAGAATGGCACGGATATTGGGAGAAAGCCTTTAGAAAGGAAAATTTTGTCTACTAAGTTGGCAGGAGGATGGTCAGGCATCCTTCTGGACGCCGAGCCCCTAGCTGCAATCGTATACAAGCATGGACCTCGGACTACCCTCTTAACCTCCCTGAGACTCAGTTTCCTCATCTGCAAAATGCAAATAAGAACAGGTGCTTTTCAAAGAAGTAGAAAGGATCTCAAGTGAGTTTCATGGGAAGCACCATGAATCATCCCATTGTCATACCCATGGAGAGACCCCTTAATTTAAACGCTTTGGAACATTACAGAGTTGAAATAAGGAAGCCTTCAATGGCTTGAGAAGTGGTAAAAGAAAACAGCCCATTTTGTCAGATTCTGTTACACCTGACTTTAGGGATTTAACTTGGAACCCCATAAAAGATCTGCTTTTTAAATCTCTCATAGATCTAAGTTGACTAAATTGAAATTTAAGAGGGCATTTTCCATCGTTTTGTTCTATTTGCTAATTATCGATGATTCAATATTACAGTTAGCTTTCAGGTCGATATTTAAACAGCTTTATTAAAATGTGATTAACATACAATAACTGCACATATTTCAAGTGTACAGATTGAAGTCTTGACACATGTATAACAGTGGAGCCACCACAATCCACAGAGTGAAGGCATCCAGTACCCCTCTTGCTCCTCAGTAATCACTCCTGCCCCAACCACTGATCTGCTTCCTGCCGCACAGATGAGTTTGCATTTCCCTGAGTTTTATATCAGCGGAATCACACCATATGTACTGTTTTTTGTCTGGCTTCTTTCCTTCATAATTATCTTGGGTTCATCTGTGTGTGTGTCAATAACTTGTGTCTTTGTATTGCTAAGCAGTGCCCCATTGTATGGCTATACCACGGCTGTTTATCCCTTTACATTGTGATCTGAGAAACCAAAATAGATGTCCCTTCATCAGCTAGGAAGACCCAAAGGTTAAGGAAACAAAGTCACCTACCAGTGGAGAGTTCAAGGCCTGGCTGGCATGGCAAATTTCTAAATCTGGATTGTAAGGATGGTTTCACTGGTTATCCATGTGTCAAAACGTCAGTGCTCCTGTCTGTCTCCAGCTGTGCTCTGTCACTGCTGGGGGAACACACAGGTAGCGGGTAACAGCCAGTCATGCCCAACATCAGCAGCCTGGAACCCTGCCCTGCAGTCCCTAGGCAGTGTCCTCTCTCACTCCCCTTGACTATGCTCCCCAAGCCTGAGCTGACCCAGGTCCAGGTTCAGCAGATGCCCTTGCTTCTGATGTTGTGAAGAAAATAGGCCGGGCGCGGTGGCTCATGCTTGTAATCCCAGCACTTTGGGAGGCCAAGAGGGGAGGATCACCTGAGGTCAGGAGTTCAAGACCAACCTGGCCAACAGAATAAAGCCCTATCTCTACTAAAAATACAAAAATTAGCCAGGCATGGTGGTCCACACCTGTAATCCCAGCTACTCAGGAGGCTGAGGCAGGAGAATTGCTTGAACCCAGGAGGCAGAGGTTGCAGTGAGCTGGATTGCGCCAGTGCACTCCAGCCTGGGCCGCAAGAGCAAAAGTCCGTGGAAAGAAAAGAAAAGAAAGGAGAGGAAAGGCAAAGAAAAGAGGAGAGGAAGTGATCAGGCCAGATTTTCCCAACAAAAGGAAAAGTCGAAAGAAGGAAAAAGGAAGGAAAAGAGGAAAAGGAAAGAAAACAGAGGTGATCAGGCCAGATTTTCCCAACTCCTTGTCCCTCTCCTAAAACCTGTCTCTTCACTGGACCCTATATTACCTTCTGCTCACTCTGTGACAGTGAGAGAGGCCCCTCCTTGCACTGAAGCTCAATCCATCCACCTGTGCTCTGACCCTGTTTTTTCACATCCTCAGGAACCTCTCTCATTATCTGTGATGGTATCTCCAAAGAATCTGCATGTGCCACCTAGGTCCACTTCAAGAAAGGACTTTTCTCACCTGCTAGAAATTCTCCCTTCTGCTGTGGCCTCCTTCAGAGCCTGCACACCCTCCCCAGGGCAGCCTACATCTAATAACTGATGGAGGCAGAGTGTGAAAGCCAGGCCACTTTGGCCGAATGCAGGACAACTCACAACTCTGATGGGCCATTTTGGCTCCAGCGTGCCCATAGAGTAAGTAAAGCCTGCCTACTACAAGGACGGTATTCACCTTACACCATCAAAAAAAATCAAAGATGGATGGTCCGGCGGCTGAATGCAGTCACCCCGAAAAAATATTATGATGCCTTTCTCAGTTCCTGAGCCTGGAACTCAAGAATTGGAGAGGTGACCAGGTCCCCTGCACAACCATGTGCAGTAACAATTCCCCAGCCATTCCCCAAATGATGAACTGAGTGAGTGGCTGGCCACACAGTAGAGAAAGACGAAGATGCAAACATTTCAAGGGTTAGAGCTGGAATTGAGATCTGGGGACCTGAAGTGTCATCACAGTCCTTCTCTAGATTGGGGAACCATGCATACAGAAACAAAAAATAAATCGAGTCTTGGCCAAAGGTCCACTGGGTCTGTGGACCCATCAGGGGTCATTTCCCTGGTCCTCAAATGTATAATTGGGATATACATACCTAGACATAGGCCCAGCACCCACATTGGGTCTGTGGCCGATAGGATAGGAGCTATCATAGTGGAGAAAGCCAAACGGAAGCTTCTAAAATTATTGCCCTTCCCCCAGCCACACAAGCAGATCAAAAACAGTATTGCATCCTAGGGAGGATGGTGAAAATTAGTGCCACGCTTCAGGAGCCAAAGGATGCAGTGGTGGTAGTCTTTGTATCTCTATTTAATTTGGCAGTCAAGTCCTGGAAGATGGCAACTGACTTCCATAAACCCAACCAAGAAGCAATCCCAATTGTAGCTGTCATGGCAGGTGTGGGATCCTTGCTAGAGCATTGTGATAAGGCCTCAGGTACATGGTATGTCGCCAAGGATGCAGCAAATGCACTCTTTTCTATCCCAATCAGAAGAGGAAGAGAAACGGTTTGCACTCATGTGAGATGGACAATATTCATTTACAGTTTTGCTCAGGATTCTGTCAAATCTCTGCCCTCTGTCTGAAAAGATTGGAACTGTCTGGACATTACACAGAATATCACATTGATGCATTTGCCATTTCCACCTCTGTTTCACCAGTGCTCCTGCTTCAGTCCACGCCTTTGGCCATACAGGGGCATCTCATAGGAATCGCTTAAGAATGAGGTAAGAGCCTTAGCTTTTGGATGGGTCAGGGTGTGGGTGTAAGCTACAAATGGATGACAGTTGCACCACAGCCTCACTCAGGCAGTGGGTCTGGGTATCTATTTCATGTGGACAGAGCAGTGGCCCAAGGTTGGAGTCTGTGGACTTATGGGCAGTGGGGAATGACCTGGCTGGGCTGGTCAGGGACCTTTGGGGAGAAAGACTGGAAGATGAAAAAGAAAAAGGTCTGGGAAGGTGCATGTGGATGGAGTGTCCATGAAGTGTGAAAATCGCCATGTCACGTTATCTTTCAGCAAAGAACATCCACTGCAAAAGAGAGATTAAGCAACTACGTAGACAGAATGACTGGGCCAGTGGATGTTAGTCAGCCTCATCTTCCACTATCCCAGGATGGGCACGATGGGCCCATAACAAAACAGCCATGGTGGCAGAGATTATGCATGGACCCAACAGCGTGGAACCCTGCTCACTAGGGTTGATTTTGCTCCTGCTGTCCCCAAACGTCCTATCTACCACCAGCAGAGAGCTCAGCTAAGGCTTCAGTATGGCCCCACTCCTCAAAGAGAATGGCCGGCCACGTGGCAGCAAGTTGGTGATGTTGGACTTGTTATAAGTAGAATTTTTGATGCCACAAAAGAAGTATCACTCGAATATAAATTTCCTCAGCAAGGCAATTTACTTCTATAGAAGGGTGCAGCTCACAGATGAAACAATGGTGAGTGCACACCTGGACAAGGAGGGGAAGGGGTACTTATGCCTGATGGAGGTCGCCCCTACTGCTGTGTCGTTCCCCCATTGGCTAGGGTTAGACTGCACAGTCTAGTCTAATTCTGATTGGCTATTTTAAAGGGAGCAGGGGTATGAGCCGGAGTGGCAGCGTGGGTAGTTTGGTGGGAAGGATGGTTACGGGCAGGTCAGAGCAGGTAAGCAGGGGTCAAAGCAAGTGACCAGAGCTGGTGACCAGAGCAGGTGACTGGGATGAGTCAAGACTGGGCAGGGGACCAGGGGACCAGGGGAACAGATATGAACTACTGACTAGAACTGGTGGAAAAGGTTGTTTACTGAAACTACAAGGAAGTTAAACTTTAAAATAGAGAATTAAAGAATAAGAGAGCTGACTGATTCTTTGAAGAGAAACTTGGGGTTCACTATATCTAACAGACTCCTTCTACCAGAGGAGTCAGCAATTTATTCTTACAGGAATAGAAGCACATTGCAGGTGTGAGTTTGTCTTTCCTGTCCACAGGGCATCAGATAACACCATTCTCCCAGTGCTCCCACATGGGAGTGGGCGAGGGCTATGGGATCCATGGCCACATCACACACTCTGCACCACCCAGAAGCTGCTGCCCACTGAGGGCACAGCTGAAGCGCCAGCTCGGAGATGGTAACTTACAAGGGAGCCATCCTCCAGGCTCCTGTATGCACCCTGAATTAAAGTATTTTCTTTTTCTTTTTTTTTTTTGGAGACAGAGTCTTGCACTGTCACCCAGGCTGGAGTGCAGTGGAACAATCTCCACTCACTGCAACCTCTGTCTCCCAGGTTCAAGCCATTCTCCTGCCTCAGCTTCCTGAGTAGCTGGGATCACCGGCGTCCACCACCACACCCGGCTAATTTTTTTGTATTTTTGGTAAAGACAGGGTTTCACTATATTGATCACGCTGGTCTTGAACTCCTGACCTTGTGATCTGCCCACCTTGACCTCCCAAAGTGCTGGGATTACAGGTGTGAGCCACCATGCCCGGCCAATTAAAGTATTTTCTAAGATGCTGTGTCCCCAGTGAAAAGACTACATGAATCAGGGAACCAAGAGTGGAAGCAGGAGCAGTCATCTCTTCCAACAGCCCGTTGAGGAGAGTGCACTTCCCAAACCCTCCCCTGTGGACTGCAGGAGTAGAAGCCCCATTTCCGAAAGGGAGAACCCTTCCACCTGGACACAGCAAGAGCCCCACTAAGCAAAAAGCCATGACGGCTGCAGGCCACTTTGGGCTGTTTGGCGAGCTGAGAATAGTCACCATCCTGGCAAGGGAGAGTCACCCTGTTCATCAGGAGCAAGAGGGTTGTTGACACCCCATGGGAAGAGGAAGGAAAGTGTTAGGTACACTCTGATCTACTTGAGCACCAAAGGGGACTCCCTTGCCCAGTTGTGACAGTAAGTGGAGGAAACAGCAACTCCAGCCTGGGAAGGCAGATCCTCTTGACAGGGAAGAATTGTCGCCCAGCTGCTGGGAGCACATGGCCTTCAAGCGTCATCCCCCACAGGGATTCCTTCAGCTACTGAGAACTGCCTTGCCCAAGGTCCTTCCTGTGGGGACTTTCTGATGAGGACAACAGATTAAAGACATGACCACTTGGGCCCAATGTGCATGGTCAACTCTGACAGCTGTTTTCGTCCTTTCATGGCTGATTTTGCTCCTGCCTAATCTCTAAAGTGTGCATCTGCAGCCAGCATTGCTCTCAGAGACACAGGTACACCCAGCTGCCTGCAGGCGTTCCCACCTGACTGTTTCCCAGCACGCACCTGGGTGTAGCCACACTGAGCTCCTCCTCCCTTCCTTCCCCTCTCTCCGTCCCACCCCCAGGCCAGCTTGCCTGTGTTCCGGACAGTGATGCACATACCAGACGCACTCATTTCCCAAACTCCAAGCATGGGACTCTTCCCAGTTACCTCCCACGCTGGCCTGCACTGCTGCTGGGGCAGTCTGACATTTCCTTGCTTCTTGATTCACTGGCTTCCAATTTTTCTTTCTCACTATTGCCAGAGAGCTCTATAGATGATGCTATGCCCTCTAATAAAAATTCTTTGGTGGTGTGTAGCCCAACACCTTTGCTGGTCTCCTTCATGTGTGTCCCTGACACCACGCTCAGGCGATAACTCCACAGTTCAGTATCTGCACATCTGTCTGGCCCATGCACACGGCGCCACTGGGCGGGGGCCTGCCCTGCCTTACCTGCCTGAGAGACTGCTCCTCCTGGGTTCACCCCAACACCACCCCTCAGAAAAGCCTTCCCTGGCTCCAGGCTGGCTGGTGGCAGCTTCTCTTGGCCCTCATTTTTACCTCCCATAGAGCAATCATTGTATGCAATGTAAAATAAGATACGTTTTATGTTATGGTCTTTCTGCATGCTCACCTTCCTCTCTGGAAGCTCCTATGGAGAGCCACAGGGCCTTTCCTCTGCAGTGCAGTGCACGGCCTTGGACCCTGCACGTGAGGCAGATAGCAAATGCTGATTGAATGGCCGAGTGAGAAAGAATACAGAAGGGCCTCACTGCAGGCCTCCTCAGGGTCTTAAGCTCTAGTCCTGGCTCCACCATTCATTATCTCTATACCTTTATTCTAGGTCTCTGTTACCTTAGCTGTAAATTGAGAAGATTGGCTTAGATTGTCTCTAAGGCGCCTTCCCCAGCTATGAAGATCAGATAAGAGAGCAGAATGGTAACACGAACCCTTCATTGCCGCCAGTGTCATTCTGCAGGGGGCCACTAGGTGGCAGGTGGGAAGGAATCGGGCAGGATGAAAGCTGCTTTTGCTTTCAGAAAGCAATGGGAATCCTTGGATTCCTGCTCCTCCAGAGTAGCCGGCCAGGGACAGTCTTTTCTCCAGGTTCTGCAATTGCAGAATGCTCGATGAAGCACAGGTCCTGGTTCCTCGGTAGTCCACAGCCCACAAATGCAAAACCACCCAGCATCAGAAGGCAAAAGAGGCCACTTCAAAGAGAAAAGGCAAGGTGGCCTACGGTGTTGATTCACCCCCTCCTCTTTCTGTGACCAGCTTAGATTGTGAGCCTTTGTGTCTGGTATGAATTTCATTAAGAACAAAAATTCAAAGATGATGGATAAGAAAACTGCTCTGGGACCAGCTGGGCACAGTGGCTCACGTCTGTGATCCCAGTGCTTTGGGAGGCCTAGGTGGGAGGACTACAGGAGTTTGAGGTCAGCCTGGGCAACATAGTGAGACCTTGTCTCTACAAAAAATGAAAAATTAGCCAGGCGTGGTGGCTCATGCCTGTAATCCCAGCACTTTGGGAGGCCAAGATGGGTGGATCACCTGAGGTTTGGAGTTCGAGACCAGCCTGATCAACATGGAGAAACCCCATCTCTACTGAAAATACAAAATTAACTGGGTGTGGTGGCGCATGCCTGTAACCCCAGCTACTTGGGAGGCTAAGGCAGAAGAATCGCTTGAACCTGGTAGGTGGAGGTTGCAGTGAGCCGAGATCGTGCCACTGCGCTCCAGCCTGGGCAACACAAGCAAAAAAAAAAAAAAAACTCTGTCTCAAAAAAGAAAGAAAGAAAAAAGAAAAATTAGCCAGGTGTGGTGGTGTGCACCTGTAGTCCCAACTACTTTGGAGGCTGAGGTGGGAGGATCACTTGATTCCAGGAGTTCCAGGCTGCAGTGAGCTATGGTTGTCCAACTGCACTCCAGCCTGGGCAACAGAATGAGATCTTGTCCCAAAACAACAACAAAAGTCTTCCTTTGATCCCCTCTGCTTCCCTCTACAGCAGAACTCCTGGAAAAAGGCTTTCTGTGTGCTGTCTCCAATTCCTCTCTTCCCTTGCTCTTGTGAACTCACTGAAATCAGCTTCTTTCCTGACATTTCACTAAACTGCTTCCACCAAGGCCACCACGCCACATCGTAGTCTCTTCCTTGTTTAACGGGCAGCATTTGACTTTCAGGGCACTGCTCTGTCTTGGTGCCTGGTCCCTCCAGGCCCCTCCTTCTCAGGCTCCTTGGCTGGTTCTTCATCATAGTCCCACTTGTGCTGCGAAGTGTCCAGCCCTGTTCTCTCCAGCTCCCCAGCCCATGGCTTAATTCCTTCTGCACACGGGTGACTCCCACACTGGTTTCTCCGGAGCCAACCTCTCTCCTGAGCTCCAATGCATATGATCAGCTGCCTACTCAGCATCTCCATCAGAAACCTCCAACTTCCTGTGGGGTTTCCCCTCCGAGCCTGCTTTCCGACAGCCTTCCCCATCTCAGAAAGCAGCCCCTGTATTCTTCCAGGTGTGGGTCCCAGCTGTCCCTACGCACCCTTTGCAAGCACAGACAAAACACTTTGGCCAGTAGCAGCCGTTTCTCAGCACGCAAAAGAAGAAGACTTGCCCAAGTTCTGATGTCATCAGGCCCTGGTTCAAAAGGAAAAGTGGGATAATCCTGTTTGGTCCAGAGGGAAAAAGGCTTAAAGTGGATGGAAACAAGTTAAGCCTCGCATCACTGTGATCCATAGGCAGAATCAACCAGGATGAGATTTTTCTATAACTCTTCCTAAAATGTCAATACAGTTTTCTTAACCGAGCAAGTGTCAATACAGCCCTGCCCTACCCAGAGGACAGCTCTGGCCTTAGACCCTGGGCAACCCCTCCAAAGGGCATGAAGGAGGGATGCTCTGTTCACTCCCCCCGACCCCTGTTGCTGTGGAGGTGGGGGCAGCAGGAGCCCAAATTTTACCCTCCCCAGCCCTGCCCCTGCGATGTCAGCCCTGGGCTCTGGCTCAGGAGGACCTATGAGTGATGAATAAAAAGATTCCTCCAGGTAGGGCGGCCTGGCTTTTTTACCTACTTGCTTTAAGGAAGGGCAGTAACAAGATGGCAGATTAAGCACAGCAAAACAGAAAGAGGTTTCCAGCACGAGAGCAGCTGGCCAGTTGGTCCTCACCTTGCTGACCTTTTCTTCCAGCAGGTTTTCCATGCACTGAGCTCCGGGCACTCGATTGTGTACTTGATTGGATCTCCAGGCACAGAGCCTGTTGCAGAGGCAAGACCAGCAAACACAGAATGATAATCAACAATAGAAGACGGAGCATGAAACACCACACAGTTCAGGAGTCAGAAGGGGCTGAGCCACGCTGGGCAGGTAGCTGGGCAGCCACATCCCAGGATTGGGATGTCAGGGGGAGTTAGGCCAGAGGAAGAAAGAGGACGTGCTGGGCAGGGGAAACGGGGGCGACCAGTGGCCCAGGGCAGCATTGGACCTGAGGGGTAGAGTATCCCAGTGGAGTAAGACTTAGGTCACATATTTGAAGAGCCTCACAGAAATCCCAGGAAAACCAGACATGGTGGCATATACCTGTAGTCCCAGCTACTAAGGAGGCTGAGGTGGGAGGCTCGATTGAGCCAGGAGTCGGAGGTTGCAGTGAGCTATGATCCCGCCACTGCCCTCCAGCCTGGGAACAGAGCAAGATTCTATCTCTAAATAAATAAATTAAATTAAATACAAATCCCCAGGCAGAAGGTATTATGACTTACTTTTCTGTTTTCTTCTCTTTTTTTTTTTTTTAGATGGAATTTCGCTCCTGTTGCCCAGCCCAGAGTGCAATTCGTGATGTCAGCTCACTGCAACCTCCACGTCCTGAGTTCAAGCAATTCTCCTGCCTCAGCCTCCCAAGTAGCTGGGATTACAGGCACATGGCACCACGGCAGGCTACTTTCGTATTTTTAGTAGAGATGGGGTTTCACCACGTTGGTCAGGCTGGTCTTGAACTCCTGACCTCAGGTGATCCACCCACCTTGGCCTCCCAAAGTGCTGAGATTTCAGACATGAGCCACCACAACCGGCCATGACTCATTTTTTCAAACGAGGAACTGAACGCTGAATAAATGGAGAGCCCACAAGGCACTTGGTCACCGAGGGTGGAGCTGAGGCTTGGATCCTGTTCCAGCTCCCCACACCCCTCACCAGGTGGAAGGATGAGTATGCAAGGCAGGGATGGAAGGTGCGAATCCATGAGGGAGCTATGGGGTCCCGAACCGAGGACCTGAATTTAAGTGAACACACAGGCTTCCAGGCAAGGTCAGGGTCATGCACACAGTGGCGCGGAGTGAGGGACTTGCACCTCTCCCAAGTCAGCTCCAAACAGCCAAACAGGCCGTGCAGGTAGACAGCAGTCCTGGGGCCACACCACCAAAGCCAGTGGGAACTGTTCCACCCGCTCGCTCTAGGTTTCTTATCTCAGACCTGGAAATCTCCAGCACAACCCCAACGTCCAATGTTTCCATTAAAATGTGGGTCTCACTGTGATTTTATTTTCCGACTGTTAATGCTTTTTAGCTAAACGAATTCACGCATATGGGAAGGAGAAATCCCTCCCCAGATGGTGTGTACCCTCATTTGGGTTGGAAAATATGTAGTTGCACATATGTGTGATTGTGGAGGGGGCTACCTGACAGCTCTGGAACGCACGCGTGATCAGTGGGGCGCAGCGAGATTCCCCGAGAATGAGCAAAGACACAACTCCCCGTCCCAGGAAAGAGAATTTATATCCTGAGTCCAAATCATGCCTAGTGAAAGAGCACCTTGTCTTCCGGGTAAAGCTTCCGATGTTTTATTAGAATCCTCAGCCTGACTTCAGAGCGCTGTGCTTAAGATATTCAATCATGGAGGTTGGCAGAACAAAAGGCTGTTTCTCTTTCCCTCTCTCTCCTGCTGAAAACGGATCATGTGATGCAGAAGCAGATTCATCTGTAAGGCCCCGCGTGGGTGGGAGGGGCAGGTGGGCTGCTCGTTGAGCTTGCCTTGCGGTTTTTCTGAGAACGTCAAAGCCCTTTTTCCACACTGGTCCCGGGATGCTGCATGAGTCACCGCCTGCCTGCAAACCAGTGCTCGGCCCCCCATGCCCCCACGGGCTGTAACCCTCCACCCAGCCGTGCACAGCTCTGCTCTTGGCACAAAGGAGGACTTCTTAGCTGGGAATATGGCTGCCCGGGAGGGGCGACTTCTGTGCTTGTTTTTCCTTCCTGGCACTGAAAACAAGCACATCCACCCAACAAATAAAGACGCGGTCAATGAAAGCAGCTGTGTTTCAAGGGGAGTCAGGGAGCAAGCCAAGGAATAAATGAAAAGACCCAGTGACAAAATGCCCATTCATCGAGTTCACTCGGCAAACATTTACTGAAGCATCTGTGTGCCAGGCACTGTCCTGAGTGCTGGCAAGACACAAAGATGGCCTTGAGAATGATGACCCCTGCCTCTCTGCTGGAACCGGGAGGCAGACTCACACATAAATACAGCACAATTAGCCATCCACAGTTCACGACATCTAAAGGAACTAGGAATGCACGGGATGCCTATGGAATGTGTGACAACATGGGTGACTCTCACAAAAAGAATGGTAGGCCAGGCGCGGTGGCTCACGACTGTAATCCCAGCACTTAGGAGGCTGGGGTGGGTGGATCACCTGAGGTCAGGAGTTCAAGACCAGCCTGACCAACATGGAGAAACCCCGGCTCTACTAAAAATACAAAATTAGCCAAGCAAGGTGGTTTGCGCCTGTAATCCCAGCATTTTGGGAGGCCAAGGCGGGTGGATCACTTGAGGTCAGGAGTTCAAGACCAGCCTGACCAACATGCTGAAACCCGTCTCTGCTAAACATACAAAATTAGCCAAGCAAGATGGGTCATGCTACTGGGGAGGCTGGGTAGGAGAATCACTTGAGGAGGCAGAGGTTACAGGGAGCCAAGATCGCGTCATTGCACTCCAGCCTGGGCGACAAGAGAAAAACTCTGTCTCTATTTCCATCAAGCCCTGAAGCCGGCAGAACTAACACCTCCTGCTGGAGGGCAAGGCAATGGCTGCTTGTTGGGGCAGGAGATGGGGAGAACACCAAGGGGGCTTCTAGAATGTTGAACACCCGTGGTCAGAGCACCTTTCGTTTTTGTTATTATTGAGATAGGGTCTCACTCTGTCACCCAGGCTAGAGTGCAGTGGTGTGATCACAGCTCAGTATAGCCTTGACCTCGTGGGCCCAAGCAATCCTTCCACCTCAGCCTCTCCAGTAGCTGCAACTACAAGTACATGCCACCACACCTGGCTAATTTTATTTTTTGTAGAAATGAGGTCTCACTATGTTCCCAGGCTGACCTCCAACTCCTGAGCTCAAGCAATCCATCAGCCTCAGCCTCCCAAAGTACTGGGATTACAAGTGTGAGCCATCACACCTGGCCCAGATGAACAAGTGAGAGACACAAGCAGCTCTGGGAACTGCAAGGTGATCAAAAGGTGGGGGCAAGACAGAGTGCAAAGGCGGTGAGCACAGGATAGAGCAGGTTAGGAAGCTGGTACAGGAATCAGGACAGCGATGCCAAGGGAAGGAAGGCATCGGGGTAGAGGAAAAGGCAGAACTAAATTCAGCAAAATGCTCCAAGTTGACCAGATCCTGTGAAAAACCTTCAGCTAAACACCAGGGCAATCCACTTACAAAGGCAATGTTATAAAGAGAGGGAATTCTGACACAGTTCACAGCATGGATGAACCCTGAGGACATTTGCTCAGTGAAAGACAAAAAAGGACAAATACTGTATGAGTCCACTCATAGGCAGTGGCTAGAGTAATTAAATTCACGCACAAAAAACAGGAAGTAGAATGGGGGTGGCCAAGCAAGGGCTTGGGGGACGAGAGTTGGTGTTGACTGGGGACAGCGTTTCAGTCTGGGAGATGAAAAGTCCTGTAGGTGGGTGGCGGTAATGGTTGCACAGCCATGTGAATGTGCTTAATGTCACTGACATGTGCACGTAGAAATGGTTAACCTGGCAAATTTTATACTACGCAGTTTTTATCACAATGAAAATTTTAAAAAGTTGGGGCCGGACACAGTGACTCTCATGTAATCCGGGTCCATGCAGTGGGTAGAGAGTGAAACCAGGATTATTCCTGGCATGAGGTCTATGCTTTTCCCATTCATCCCACATAGCTCCTAGTGCTTTCTCCCAAGGTGATGGCATTGAAGTGCAGATTTCTCTTTTCAGTCCTGATTCCCAGATTTCTCCCCACAACCCCCAAGGTGATGGGATTAAGAGATAGGGCCTTTGGGAAGTTAGTGCTCTTATTAAAAAGATCCCAGGACGGGCGTAGTGGCTCATGCCTGTCATCCCAGCACTTTAGGGGCTGAGGCAGGTGGATCACCTGAGGTCAGGAGTTCCCGACCAGCCTTGGCCAACATGTCAAAACTCCGTCTCTACTAAAAATACAAAAATTAGCTGTGTGAAATGGCACGTGCCTGTAGTCCTGGCTACTTGGGAGGATGAGGCAGGAGAATCACTTGAACCCAGGAGGCAGAGGTTGCAGTGAACCAAGATGACACCATTGCTTTCCAGCCTGGGCAATAGAGCAAGACTCCATCTCAAAAAATAAAATAAAATAAAAGGCCCCAGAGAGCTGCTTTCTCATTCAGCCATGAACAGAACATAACAAAAAGGTGCCACGAAGCAAAGCGCCCTCACCAGACACAGACTGTGCTGGTGTCTTGATCTTGAACTTCCCAGCCTCAGAACCAGGAGAAATAATTTTCTGTTGTTTATAAACTCCCCCAGTCTAAGATACTTCGTTATAACAGCCTAAACAGACTAAGGCAGTCACCCATCCTATAACATAACATTGAAGATAATTGTCCCAATCACTGAGCACCTAGCTGGTGTCAGAAACTGCATTATGAACCTTAGGTGTGGACATTATGGTTAATGTCCACACCTAAAGTTCATAATTAATATTCCTTGTTTCCACCATTTTTTTAGTGTACCATTTGATTCCAAAATGCTATGCTTTTCCCACTGGGCTCTTCTGTTTTGTTTGTGCAATCTGGGTTCGTCTCAGAAGTGTGTATTTAAGGTTCTCTCTAGGTTAGAGGGAATGTGGCAGCATGCCTGTCAATGTCACCCACTGCTTCTCTTATACCCTTCCCAGTTTACCCCTTCCCTCTGGGCCTTTTATAGGACTGTGTGTCTAGTCCAGGAATAACATCCATGCCCATAAACAAAACACCTCTGAGTATAACACAATGCACTTGCCTACTTGCTGACTGAAAGAGCTCCCACGGCCTCCCAGCTGCTGCCCTGCACCTGCAGCAAAGCCCATCTGAGGCTGGAGAATGAGTAAGTCACCACCGGAATCCTGCCCTGCAGTCAGCTCTCTTCATCGCAGAAATTCTTGCAGCAGAGTGGAAGGGAACCTGAGAGGAGAGGTGACACCTTTGCTGATTCCTCTTTTATCTTTCCAAATTGCATGGCTGAGACAGAGCTGAGTGCAGAGAAAACAGGCTTATAAAATACTGGTAGAACCTTTTAATTCTAAATAGGTAGGTCGGGGTGCAGTGGCTCACACCTGTAATCCTAGCACTTTGGGAGGCTGAGGCAGGAGAACCGCTTGAGCTCAGGAGTTCAGGAGTTCAAGACCAGCCTGGGCAACATACTGAGATCCTGTCTCTACAAAAAAAAAAAAAAAAAAAAAAAAAAAAATTTTAAAGGCTGGGAGTGGTGGCTCATGCCTGGAATCCCAGCACTTTGGGAGGCTAAGGTGGGTGGATCATGAGGTCAGGAGATCAAGACCATCCTGGCCAACATGGTGAAACCCCATCTCTACTAAAATACAAAAAAAAAAACTAGCCAGGCTAGGTGGTACATGCCTGTGGTCCCAGCTAATTGGAAGGCTGAGGCAGAGGAATTTCTTGAACCCAGGAGACAGAGGTTGCAGTGAGCCGAGATCGTGCCACTGTGCTCCAGCCTGGTAACAGAGCAAATATCTGTCTCAAAAAAAAAAAAAAAAAAAAATTGGCCAAGCATTGTGGCATGCGCCTGTAGTCCCAGCTGTTTGGAAGGCTGAAGTGGGAGGATCACTTGAGGCCAGCGGGTTGAGGCTGCAGTGAGCTGAGATGGCGTCACTGCACTCCAGTGTGGGTGACAGTAGGAGACCCTATCTCAAAACACAAACATATAAACTCTAATAGTTGTTAAAGTTAAATGATCTACAATCTGGCTTTATGGTAGGGTAAATTGTCGTCTCACGGGTGGAAATGAAAATTCCCTTTAGTAGTTGGAGAGCTCCCAACCCCCAGCCTCTTAACTTACTGCACCCCAACTTGTCTATGCCCCACCATGCACACTTTTCTAGAAGAGACCCCTTCTACTGCCCCACACTGACCACAGTGGGCTCCCCAAAGTGCTCATCCAGGAGACTGAAGATTCCAAGTTTCCAGCCCAGAGACTAGAGCCAACAGAATCCCTTTTCAAGGACTTAGCATTTGGGACCCACAGAGATTTCCTCACCCTCAATGGGTGACTGGGCTATAGCAGTAGACTTCAAAGTGAGGCTAGCAGATTGGGGACATGAAGACGTTGGAGGGGTGCAGAGTCATAAATAGCTGTCAAGGATTGGTTTCCAGATCTAAAACGACACCTGTGCTCTTTCCTATACAGACAGGCTCTGCGGGCGGGTGCTCTGGTTCTGAGAGCTTCTCTTGCTTTTTCAACCACCCTTTCAAGCTCAAGCTTCCCTTACTGCACAGAAGAAAGGCAAACCTCTTTCCTTCTGGAATTGCACCATGGGCACTGCTCCAGGGAGTGGAAACTCTCTGACACCAAACAAGGGACAATTCAAGAATAAATGGCACCTGAGTCCCAGGAGAGCAAAGCAGAGTGAGGAAAGAATTAGCGAGTGATGTGGAAAGGACAACATCTTTTCATCCCAGAGTCAAACCCAGGCAAGCCTCCACGCCTCAGTGCTCCCTCTGTCTCAGAGCGCAGGAACACCTTTTGTGGATGGAAAAGGACTTAGGGTGTGACCAGATGGGTCTGCTGAGGGTGGACACTGGATGGGTTAATGGAAAGAAGTATACACAGATGAGGGACAGCAGAAAGGCATAGTTGGTGGAGATAACTGGAAAAAGTAGAAATCATCAGCAGTTATTAACAAAGAATTGAATTATGTGTAGAAACATGGAGGGGTGATAGTGTTGAATTTTACATTTACTTATTATGGCAATATAGTCTAAGGTGACAATTTTTCAAAAGGAGAAAACGCAAACATCTCATACACATAAGAAGGAGAAAGGGCCAAGCACAGTGGCTCACACCTGTAACCCCAGCACTTTGGGAGACCGAGGCAGGTGGATCACCTGAGGTCAGGAGTTCGAGACCAGCCTGGCCAACATGGTGAAACCCCATCTCTACTAATACAAAAAAATGAGCCAGGAGTGGTGGCACATGCCTATAATCTGTATCCCAGATACTTGGGAGGTTGAGGCAGGAGAATTGCTTGAGCCCAGGAGGCAGAGGTTGCAGTGAGCCGAGATTGCACCATTGCACTCCAGCCTGGGCAACAAGAGTGAAAACTCCATCTCAAAAAAAAAAAAAGGAGAAAGACTGGAGAGGCATCTCCAGGGCAGAGGACAGGCCTGGGGGTCAGAAGCCAGAACTGAAGATGGCCACGTGCAGCTTGCTGGTTACACACACACACACACCAGTGCACCCCCACATACTCTATCACCTGCCAAAGGCACAGAAATGGGTCTGCAGCTACCCTTGGTCTTACTTGATCTTTTTGGAGTACTTTCAATGGTTAGGCTAATCACACTTAGGGATAATTTTTGACCACCCCAAATGCCTATCAATAATAGACTGGATAAAGAAAATGTGACACATATACACCATGGAATACTATGCAGCCATAAAAAAGAATGAGTTCACGTCCTTTGCAGGGACATGGGTGAAGCTGGAAGCCATCATTCTCGGCAAACTGACAAAGGAACAGAAAACAAAGCACTGCATGTTCTCACTCATAAGTGGGAGTTGAACGAGAACACTTGGACACAGGGAGGAGAACATCACACACCGGAGCCTGTCATGGGGTTGGGGGGAAGGTGAGGGAGAGCATTAGGACAAATATCTCATGCATGAGGGTTGACGGGTGCAGCAAACCACCATGGCGCATGTCTATGTAACAAACTTGCACGTTCTGCACGTTTATCCTAGAACTTAAAGTAAGATAAAAATAAAAAGTAATTTTTGGAGAAATGAGATAGATTCAAGAAATGGGGGAGGGAGGAAGAGGAAGGAGAGGCAAAGCAAAGAAAGAAAATCAAGTGGGCTGGGCGCGGTGGCTCACGCCTGTAATCCCAGCACTCTGGGAGGCCGAGGTGGGTGGATCACCTGAGGTCGGGAGTTCAAGACCAGCCTGACCAACATGGTGAACCCTGTCTTATAAAAAAAAAAAAAAAGAAAGAAAGAAAGAAAATCAAGTAAGTGAGTGCCCAGAGAGCAAGCAGCAAGGTGGAGGAGCAACACCCATGTCCTAGAGATAGAAGATTTACAAAGTCTGTGACCACTTACTTTAAATATTTGAGAACCTGAACACTGGAAGATAATATTGGGGCTGGGAAACTGAGGAATGAAGTCACTTAAAACGAAAATATTCCCCCCAAAATGACACTCATATATCAAAGAGAGAAAATGATTTAAAACAAAGTCAAGGCTGGCGGTGGCGTGGGGGACATCAGATATCTGAAATCTGGAATGTCACAGTTGTGGAGCTTGGACCCGTGACGACAAGGAGAATAAGATGAGGACATCCAGGGCTCGCCGTCTCACATGTGGAAGTGTGACATGACAGGCAAGGCCAGACATGGCAGCGGCCTGTGCCATCTCTACAGCTCCCACATGCGGGAGGAAAGGAAGAAGCATGTTATTATTCCCGTTTACGGATGTGAGGCGGGGGACAGCCTGGGCGTTGTGTCCAAGGCCTCTTAGCTGAAATCTGCAAAAGGCAGAGCAAGCAAATTGGGGTGGGCAACTCCTCTTCTGAGTGAACTAAGCTACCTCCTGCTGCCTTCTAAAATCAAATTGTCATTGTAAAAACAGTGTCCTGCCAAGAGGACCTGCCATCCAAACATCCCCCTGGCTAACTTGATAATGGACCTGTAAGTCTGGGAAAGTAAGTTCACCTTCGTCCTTCTCTACAGTATTTCTGCAGTGGGATGACACAAGGAGGAGAGCCCTGGGGTGAAATTCATTTCGCATCCAAGCTTCAGTTTTTCCTGGCTATAGCTATGGCATAAAGGAGTCATTTTTGGTTGTTGTTACCGGTGGCTAGCACTGTTTACTTTGGGTTTTCCAACATAATTTGGCTTTTGATTTAGAGATCACCTTAGTGATGATTCTACAATGCCTAAAGACATGAGATTTTTAGGCTGAGTTTGTTTGTTTGTTTTCCAAGAATCAGTTACTGATTTTCCGATGCCAGGTAATCTACAGTCATTCAGAAGGAGAAAGGGAGAACAGAAAGGGGCGAGGAAAGGAAGTCAGGTCGGGGATGGAACAGTGTCATTATTGAAAGTGTCAGTATGACTCAGATAACCTTGATGGCACTTGGTCTAATAAGCTGTCACAGACTCTTTTCATTACGCTGTCATCAAAGTCATCTGCAGCCTTTAATTAGCCAGTCTCACCACACTCTGTTTAGCAGAGAAAAGAGGAAGGTATGGAAAAGAGTGAAACCGGGATAAAAAATCCAATAAAGGGCAACGAAGAGGAAACAACAGAAAGGCGGGACACTGCAGACCTGAGGAATCATGCTCTTCTTTTTTTTTGAGACGGAGTCTTGCTCTGTCACCCAGGCTGCAGTGTAGCCAGAGTGCAGTGGTGTGATCTCGACTCACTGCAAACTCCACCTCCCCGGTTCAAGAAATTCTCTTGCCTCAGCCTCCCGAGTAGCTGGGATTACAGGTGGCTAATTTTTGTATTTTTAGTAGAGACAGGGTTTTACCATTTTGGCCAGACTAGTCTTGAACTCCTCATCTCAGATCCACCCACCTCGGCCTCCCAAAGTGCTGGGATTACAGGCGTGAGCCACCGCACCCAGCCAGAATCGAGCTTTTCTAACTTTACAGCTTCGCCCACTGTGTTTGCTCCTGGAGGATAGAGACTTTGGTCTGATTCATCTGCTACTGTCTTCCCAATGCCTAGAACAGTGCCTGATGCACAGGAAGCATTTGTCAGATGCATTTCATGGCCTCTAATGCCATTTGCACGCATGAAAGCTGGGTGTGCCTGGCTGTGTGGCAATACTTCCAAAGGCCTGCAGGACTCCCCAACAAGTGTCCCATTCATCAGGAGGAGGACTGCAGCCCCCCGCATTGTCCTGGGAAGGTCAGCCAGGCCTTTTCTCAGTGTCTGTCTGGGAAAAGCCCTCGTGTTGTGTGCTCGGTCCTGCACCCAGAATCATGGGGGTTCAGGAGCATTGTGAAGCAAGGGGTAGGTTCTCCCCCGTCCTCCCACTCAGCAGAACCCACCAGCCCTGTGCTCTTCTGATCCTGAAGGAAGCTGAGTCTGAAAAGTTCCTGCGCCTTTAATGCACTAGAGGCAATGTGTTGCCCGCTCAGGAACTGCGTGATTTAAATAGGTTTCTAGGATAAAGGTAACTCGTAGCACAAAGGAACGAGTCCCAGGGAGTGGCATTCCAGATCACTTGATTCCCAAGCAAAGAAATTATGATGTGGAGGTGGGGACCTCCTTACTACTTCAAATTACAATAAGGTTGTGAGGGTTTTTTCTTCCATTTTGAAGTATCTTGATAATATTTTTGAACTTCAAAAATGTTTATTAAAGGTGTTTTCACAGCATTTTCATAATGTTTGTTAATTACTGAGACTGATGCTAAATAAAGCAGGCAGGTAATACTTCAGATGGCTTCATCGTCAGAGTCTTCTTCATTTGTGACTCAAAATGCACGATTTTGGCCAGGCACGGTGGCTCATGCCTATAATCCCAGCACTGTGGGAGGCTGAGGTGGGTGGATCACCCGAGGTCAGGGCTTCGAGACCAGCTTGGCCAACATAGTGAAACCCCGTCTCTATTAAAAATACAAAAATTAGCTGATTGTGGTGGTGTGCACCTGTAATCACAGCTACTTGGGAGGCTGAGGCAGGAGAATTGCTTGAACCTGGGAGGCGGAGGTTGCAGTGAGCTGAGATGGTGCCACTGCACTCCATCTGGGGTAACAAGAGCAAAACTCCGTCTCAAAAAACCCCCACAATTTCAAGACAGCCTAAGCAAATAAAAAATGAAATTAAAAAATGGAAAAATGGAAATGGATTCAAAGCATGGGGGACGTTCCACCTACTGTCCCACTGAAGAAATGGGAGAGCCTGTGGGTCCTCCTGTGAGCTACCACTAGAGGAGCCTGACATTCTTGAATCTTGCATAAGATGGAGACAGAATCCTTCTGCACTCGGACAGGATGAATGTGGAGTGGTGATTTGAGGTCGGAAGCAGAGCCTTGGGGACCTCTGATTCTAAGAGGTGAAGTTGGGCAGGGTGCGATGGCTCACGCCTATAATCCCCGCACTTTGGGAGGCCGAGGCAGGTGGATCACGAGGCCAAGAGTCAGAGACCAGCCTGGCCAACGTGGTGAAACCCTGTCTCTCTAAGAACACAAAAATTAGCCAGGCATGGTGGCATGTGCCTGTAATCCCAGCTACTCGGGAGGCTGAGGGAGGAGAATCACTTGAATCTGGGAGGCAGAGGTTGCAGTGAGCCGAGATCACGCCACTGCACTCCAGCAGGGGCGACAGGACAAGACTCTGCCTCAGGAAAAGAATGATAAATAAATAAAATAAAGGGTAAGGTCTCTCCAGAACCCCAAAAGAAGGCCCTGACTGCGTGGGAAAGCCTGTCACAGTGCAATGTTCTCTAAGTCTGGAGGAGGATGAGACCAGTGGGAATGACAGGCAGAAGACAAGGATGCCGGAAAGCCCCCATGGCAAGGACACATCCCAATGTATTCTATAGGCGTGACCAGTGGCCACGTGGGTAGTGGGCAGAGCTTGTTTTTCTCCAATATCAGCATACAGAGCAGGGGAGCCTGGAGAAGAGGGTTTCTCTCTAAAATCATGGGTTCAGCTGTATTAAGTTCTACCCAAGGCTGGCATAGCTCCCCTTCCACTTCATCCAGGACAGCGGGCCAGCTGTCATGAGCCTTCTCACCATGAGGAATGGTCTGGGGTGGTGTGAGATCTCGCTGTTGGCCATAATTCATTCAACATTTCTTCACTCTCTACTTGTAAATTTTCATTTCCTCTGCAGCTGGTAGCTTCTGTCATTTCTTTTCCTATTTATACCAGTCCTGAATCAGCTTTTTTTTTCAGAACCACGCATATCACTCCATAGAGGTCATTAAGAATCTCTCTGCTTTCTGCTGTAAGGTTTTTTCTTTTGCATTCTGTTGGAATTTTGGTTGAATGTGTCATGCCTACATGACCCCTCATCAGTCAGCGTACGTTGGAAACAAAGGATTTGGCAAACATTTGTCCAGCAGCACTTCGTTCTCCTCCTTCTCTGATTTCTTTAAAAAAGAAAAAGAGGTCAGGCACAGTGGCTCATGCCTGTAATCCCAGCACTTTGGGAGGCCAAAGCCGGTGGATCACCAGAGGTCGGGAGTTCAAGACCAGCCTGACCAACATGGAGAAACCCCATCTCTACTAAAAACACAAAAAATTAGCCAGGCGTGGTGGCGCATGCCTGTAATCCCAGCTACTCGGGAGGCTGAGGCAGGAGAATTGCTTGAACCCTGGAGGCAGAGGTTGCAGTGAGATGAGATTGCGCCATGGCACTCCAGCCTGGGCAATGAGAATGAAACTCCATCTCAAAAAAAAAAACACTTCTCACTTCAGTGATCTGCTTCAACTATACAATGCAATGTTTTAAAACTTTAATTTCCTTCTCTCTGCAAACAGGAGTTTCTTATATATCTTTCAAAAATTTCACCTATGATTTTGTTAGTTCCCTGAGTTCAGTGTATTTCTTATTCCAATCATCTTTCCTCAGTAATTGTTCCATGTACCTCTGAAATTTGAAATTTGATTATTTTTTTCTTATGCTAGTTGGAACTTAGACTTTTTTTTTTTTTTTTTTTTTTTTTTTTTTTTTTTTTTTTTTTTTTTTTACTTAGCCTTTATTGTGACATATTTTTCTCTGAAAATTTTACAAAATGCTCTATTAAAACATGTACTTTTTTCATACAGTTTTGGTTTTCTAGTAGCTTGTCCTGTTTCTTTACATGAGAGTTGGCCTTAGCAGCAAAAATAAGAACTGGCTTTTCTCCAGGAATCCAATTCCCTTCTTCGGGCCCCCTGACTGTCTCAGCCTGCTCACCTCAAACAGGCGTGTTCTGTACCCTGAGTTCCTGAGAAGATGCTTTACTGCTTTGATCTTCTCTCTAAAATCTCACAATTGTTGAGAGTCTGTGTTTTCACGTGGTAGTGTAGGTCTATGCAGTCTGTTGTTCCATTCCTTGAGGCCTTCTATTCTTTGCAGCAGGAATAGCTTCCAGAATAAACTGGCTAACACCAGTTCCCTGCAAGGTAATAATTACAACCTCCAGAGAACCTGGCAGACCCCCAACAGTGCCTTGAAAGAGCATGTCAACATCTTTCCTGAAGGTGCAGAGCTTTCCACCACGGCAGGACGTCTGCATTTGTCTCTAGGCCATTTCAGAGGCCCCACATGCCTTAGCGCACAGGCTGCCACGCCGCCTCTGCCAGGGCCTCCGAACCTCTGCATGGCACTTTCATTCCAAGACCTACCTCTCTCTACATTCTCTGGGGTCCTTTTTTCTTCCCCTCAAAAGGACTCACAAGAACAATACTTTTTTAGTTCTTCTATGTTCAAACATATATGTTACCTTTAAAATTAAAAGTCAATGTAACTGGTTATAAAAAGTCCTTAGGCACAGTTTCCTCAAAAAGTTATAGAAATTGTTTTATTATCTTCTAGCATTGACTATTGTTTTGGAAAAGTCTGAAACAACCCTGATTTCCCCCACCCCCATGCCATAAGAGTGACTTGATTTTTTTTTTATTTTTCTGAGACAGAGTTTTGCTCTTGTTGCCCAGGCTGGAGTGTGCAATGGTGCGATGTTGGCTCACCACAACCTCTGCCTCCCAGGTTTAAGCAATTCTCCTGCCTCAGCCTCCTGAGTAGCTGGGATTACAGGCATGCTCCACTACACCCTGCTAATTTTGTATTTTTAGTAGACACAAGTTTTCGCCATGTTGGTCAAGCTGGTCTCGAACTCCCGACCTCAGGTGATCCACCCACCTCTGCCTCCCAAATTACAGGCGTGAGCCACCACTCCCGGCCAATCCTTTTTCTAGCTTGTCCAAAAGATCCTTCCTTTATCAAAGAGCTCTAGGAAGTTGATACTTTTTAAATCTTTTCTCAATTTCCTAAAAGATGGGGTTTGCATTTCTGTTCTCCTCCATTGGGTGACTTCTGAGAGAAGCAGAAAGTTTACTTGGTTCTGTCTTCTCCAGACCTCATCTCCAAGACAGCAGTCTGTTTAACAGCCCTGGTTTGTATGGCAAGAAAGAGAGTGCAGACTAGTGGGCCAGCTGGGGTGGCTTATGTGTGTAATCTCAACACACTGGGAGGCCAGGCAGGGGATCACTTGGGCCCAGGAATCTGAGACTAGCCTGGGCAATATAGAGAGACCTAGTCTCTAAGAAAATAATAAAATATAAAAAACAAACAAATAAACAAACCAAAAAAAGAGTGTGCAGACTAATAGTTCAACTCTGATTCCTGAGAAAGTATTTCCTTCTCTCCTTCCATTCTGTCTTAACCAGAAATCTTAGTTATGTGTTACCAATATAGACAAAGGAGGGTGAAAACGTAGGAAAATGGCTGTAGGAGAGAGAAAGATGATTGCAGAGGAGGGCACATCATCCAGCCCTACCATGTCCACCACAGCCTAGAGCCGCAGAGTCTGGGAAGGATGGGATGTGGGCTGGACCTGGCGGAGAAAGAAGAGGAAGGTTTCTTTGCACTTATCTGTAGAACAATCTGCTCCTGCTTCAGGTTAGAGGTACCTGGGAGCTTTTCCTAATTGCCTTTTATATGTGATTCTTTTTAACCCAAGTTCTGTTATTATTTACCCGTACTTAGTTTCAGGCAATGTGGAAGGTATAAAGGCCAATGAACTAACTCGAATCCAATCAAGTGGTATCAGAATGGGGCAGGCAAGAGCATCTGTTGGAATGTTGGAAGAAACTCAGAACTTCTATTTGTTTCATATAAAAATGAAGAAATTATGCTTTAGGTAGGTAGAGTTCAAAATGACACAGGTGCCTTCACAGGATGTTTATGTTTTGTGGTGGTGTGTCATGAATTGTTCCCCAGAAAGGGAGATCCATAAAGGATGAATTATCGCTGGGTTTGCTGAGCATATTATCTACTGTTTGCTCCCCTGACTCACACAACTGGCAAGCAGCTTTAAAGCCTACAGCAAAGAAATTGCAAAGTGAGCATGACATTAGTAATAGGAACACACACACAAAAATAAGGAAATGGCCAAGTTAACACTCTGTTCCTTATAGAAGCGCTTTGTCAAACTCATTTCAGAGTAAGAAAGTCATGAGGAACCCCAAGTCTGCCTAGATGTTGGCCAAAATAGAACAGAAGTTATAGAAAACTGTGAAACATTAATATCTGATATCATTAACAATGTACCTCATACTAAGTATATTGCACCTTGGATATCAGCTTAAGAATAAATAAATACATATAATTTATGAATAAATAAATACACATGTATTGGGAATGTAAAACCTCCTTTTTCTTTTGTTAGTAGAGATATACAATGAAAAATCATTACACCACTGCTCTGATGTAATAAATGCAAAACCTGTACCAGCCTATGATGCAAACTGAGGGCATAGAGCATGGGCAGTTCATTGTTACCGGCAACTAGTGGGATGTATCACAGATAGGTGAGCCACATCATGAAGAATGAGTCAGATGCCCTGGGTGAAGAAGCAAAGAGGGTCATTCTGGGTAATGGATTACTGTGAGCAGACTCAGAGGCTTCAGAGAGCATGTCCTTTTTGGAGATCAGTGGGCAGGTAAAATGTCTTCTGAAGCGCACTGCATCTATCAGAAGGGTGGCAAATAACACTGGAAAGGTGAGGAAGGAGACCCTTAATCCTCTTAAGCTTCTAAGAGCCCTTCCCCCTAGACTTCTACATTGCATTTCAATAGGAGAAGTAAAGGCTTGCAGACCCGGGCGCCACCCTTGATCACACTCCCATAGATCACAGGCAAGGTATGGAGGAAGCTTTCTGGAAGGCATTGTTTTTACTTAAACATGATCACATCCCCACCCAAGTCACGTACCCCATGACTACTTCATGGATCAAGACCCTTTCACATGTAATTTCTAGAGTTGCAAACCTTTAAAAGGGCAGGAATTTTCTTTGTGAGGGGAGCTTGGCTGTTAGGCATCTATGCCACTGCAGCTCCTGCCCGAATAAATCACCACTTCCTCCCAGGTCGGTGTTCCAGAGGTTTGTTTCACGGCATTTCCTGCTTCAAAGGTAGGTGATGTCCAGACTGAAGGACCTGAATTCTATGCTAGGTATTTGGACCACACACCATAAGCAAGACAGAGTTGATGGATATGTATGAACAACCTACAGAATGGGAGAAAATATTTGCAAACTATGAAGCAGACAAAGGACTAATATCCAGAATTACAAGGAACTTAAATCAACAAGAAAAGAATAAATAACCTCATTAAAAAGTGAGCAAAGGACAGGAACAGACATTTCTCAAAAGAAGACATACAAATGGCCAACAAACATGAAAAAATGCTCAACATCACTGATCATTAGAAAAATGTAAATCAAAATCACAATGAAATACCACTTTACAGCAGTCTTTATTATTAATAAAGAAAAACAAAAAAAAAAAAACAGATATTAGCAAGGAATGCTTATTTGCTGTTGGTATGAATGTAAATTAGTTCACCCGCTGTGGAAAGCAGTTTGGAGATTTCTCAAAGAACTAAAAATAGACCTACATTCAACCCAGCAATCTCATTACTGGGTATATACCCCCCCAAAAATAAATCGTTCTACCAAAAAGACACATTAGCTCTTATGTTCATCATAGCACTATTCACAATAGCAAAGGCGTGGAATCAACCTAGGTGTCCATCGATGGTGGAACAGAGAAAGAAAATGTACATATACAACACGGAATACTACACAGCCATAAAAAAGAATAAAATCATGTCGGTTGCAACAACATGGATGTAGCTGAAGGCCATTAGCCTAAGCGAATTAATACAGAAACAGAGAACTAAATGCTGCATGTTCTCACTTAGAAGTGGGAGCTAAATATTGGGTGGATACAGACCAAAAATGGGAGCAATAGATACTGAGGACTCCAAAAGGAGAGAAGGAAAGAGGAGAGCAAGGGCTGAAAACTCCCTGTTGGGTACTATGTTCACTATGCGGGTAATCAGGTCAATAGAAGTCCAAGGCTCAGCATCACGCAGTATAACCTTGTAACAAACCTGCACGTGGACTCCCTGAATCTAAAATTAAAATGGAAATTAAAAAAAAGAAGACTGGGCACGTGAAGCCCAAAGAGCCCCGTTTGGAAGCTGCCCTGCCGTTTTTGCAACGTGGCCACAGTGACTGCCCTCCAGGCAGCTAGAGCCCAGAGGCGGGGGTGTCGCTGCAGGGATGTGACCACCTGGATGCGCACGTTTTCATTTCATTTCAATGGCAAACAAAGGTCTTGGGCAGGTGTTGAAGAGAAGGGGTGAGCTGCGGAGATGGTTCCGAGCAGGAGTTGATCCGGAGGGTTTCCAGGGCCGGTGACAACCCCGCAGCCTCCGCCGCGGACTCACAGTGGCTCCCCCGCCGTGGCCTCCCGCGTGCGTTCACACGCTTCCTCCAGGACTTATTCGTCGGTCTGTTGACTTCACAGACCGCACCCTGCAAGGGGCACACTGTCCGTTTTACTATTTCATATCAGTTCTTCTCTTCTTGTTTCCTACCAGGCCGGGCTCTGTGTCTCCGACTCAGCGTGCGTTCCCCGGGCTCGACCTCCCCCGCCAGCCTAAGAATCTCACAAATCATGGACGGCGTGGGGGAGGGGAGACTGCCCGGGGAGGGGAGACTGCCCGTGGCCGGGAACGGTGCCCTGAAAAGCCAGGGTTCCACGCCCTCCGCCCATTTGTAGGACAAAGAAGGCCAAGCTCTTTCGTGGAAGCTCGGCCTTCTCAGTCCCGACCGGGGCCGTTCTAACCCGAATTCGCGACCTCCGGAGATGGGAAAACACCCGGCCTTACTGAGGAACAAAGAGCAAGTGTTCCGGCACTGCGCCGCGCTCGTGGGCTCGGGCTGTTCACTGCTGGTCCCAGCCTTTTGTTACCTTGCTGGGCTGGTCCCTGCGGGGCCCACGGCTGCGGAAGGACAGAGCTCGGAGGCGCCCACCCTGCAGCCCCTGCGATTAAAGAGCGCGGGGCAGCTCCGCCGGGGCCGCTGGCTTCCCAGGCGGATGCGGGAAGGCCTGGGGGAAGTGGGGGGCAGTGGAATAGAAACTGGGGGGCGACAAAGCTGGGAAGGCGCAGATCTGGGCGGATCCCGGATGTCCCCTCCACTGGCTCCTTTCTGCAGTTAGTATGGGGCTGCCAACCCTTCCTAGCCCGCATGCCCCGGGCATTTGGCTCTTTTACATAAATGTTAGGCTTGGTAGCTTTCCAGTATTTCTAAATGGAGAGCTATGAGAAGAGGTGGTGAGTGTGTGTGTGTGTGTGTGTGTAAGGAAATAATGATGGATTTGCAGTCTTTCTTTCAACTCCTCTTCATTCATTGGCTAAGTGTTGGTTGCCTAGGAAACCGCGTGCCTCTCGGCTGCAGAGCCAGCTATGGTGGCTGCGGGCTGGGTTTTAAGCGGTGAATGCCGGCAAGCAGTGCAGAACCCTAACGCTAAATGTCTAGTTATTTCAATAAATGTGTCAAAAATATATGTTGCGTTACGAAAACAATGCTTTAAAAATTTACTACTATGTAAAGCCTCCTTTCTATCAGAATTCTTCAAGTACTTGAAACAATGACTGTGTGTGTAATAGATAAATGCAAATTCACTTGAGGACGTGCCCTGAAAGTAATCTGAAAATTGTGAAAGCAAATATAGTTGCAATAGTTTAGGGAATATCTTGCTCATTTCAGTCGCTCAATAGGTTATGTATAAAACTAATGTTGAATTGTATTTTATGCAGGGATATTTTTACAATTGTCTCTGAAAGGGAAAATTTTTAAATGTTAGTACATCATTAAGACTAACATTAAGAGATAATGAAATATGTTGCCCCTAAATCTTCATGCCTGATATACGATGACCTAGATTGAAAAGCATTGCATGTAATGAATAAACATAAATGTTGGGGACAGAACTGCTAACGACTTTTTTTTCTTTGAAAGTCGGGTAGTGAAAGTCTCTTCAAGCGAGCTACATGGATTAATAATGATCTTTTATAAGGGTTATCAGATAAACCGAAGACTTTAGGGAAAAATGTGGCTGTTGTCAACATTTCAACACAAAATCAGCTGCTTGTGAAAAATAAAATGTGCAGCATCACAATACCAATGGGAGTGGGGGTGGGTGTAGACGGTTACAAGAATGGCTGCCCGGAAGGGGCGGGGGTGTGGGGACAATTCAAGCAAAACGCATGAAAGGAAAGCAGATCTCGGGCCAGAAATGTCCCCAAGGGCACTCTGGGCTTTCAGAAGGATGATTTCCAGTCTCACCCTATCCCAGACCTCCTCCTTTAAAAGAAACCTGAGAGGAAAGGGTCCTTTCATCTTCATGATCTTGAACACGCGTTTTCACCCGGGCACTCAATGGAGATTTGGCTCTGAAACAGAAGCTAAGAAATGAAACCGTTAGATGAGGGAGACAGGAGGCGGCCAGCTCAAGTTACCCAGCGTGGAGCTGAGCGCCTCCACCCGCGCCATCGCCACCCGCCAGCGCGGAGCATCAGGGTGGCTCCTGGGAGCTCGCAGCAAGGCGGTGACCGCTCCGACCGTGTGTACAGTCGCAGCACCCGTGCCGCCCTCATTCCTTCCGGCGCGGCTTGGTCCCACCGGAGCCGCCACCTCGAGACTGACACCTGCCACAGCCCTTTTGGCTGAGATCCGGTCACTTTCCCTGAGGTCTCGGGTGCCCTAAAGACGAGATTCCAGTCTGAGCCCTGTCCTTAACTTGCTGTGTGACCTTGGGAATTGCTAGCCCTCGACGTTTCGGCATCTGTAGGATCTGGATTAGAAACTCAGAGGTCAGGCCCTGAGATCTTGGAACCCAGAGAGGGGGCATGCGGACAGACCCTCCCCTGGTCCCTGCCTGTCGCCGGACCCCACCCTAACCCAGGCACCCCAGCCGCGTCTGGAATACCGACCCGCGAGCTCCAGTCTGGGCGCCCAGGATGTTCGGGGACGCCTGGGCTTTTGTTCTCGCTACTTCTCTTTGTATATTGGAATCGACTCGAACCCCCCTCCCACCCCGCAGCGGGAAAGGGAGGCGATGACAGCTCGCTGATAGTTCTGGGAGGGTCTCATTCAACAGCTGCAGGCTCCGCTCCGCCGCGGGAGCCCGGGTCATTCGGCCTCTCTCACCAGGGGTTGAAAGAGGTCATTTCACTTCGCCAGTGGCCCTTTCCAAGTGTGGGGCGGCGCGCTTCCGTCTTCGAATTGCAGGGAACAGGTTGTGCTGTAAACGTTTCTGCCACCCTTTCCCCTCCCACCCTCAACGCACGCAGGATTAACCTCTCTCTCTCTCTCTCTCTCTCTCTCTCTCTCCTCACTCACACACACACACACATACACACACGAAAAGTAACAAAGAGACCAGCTCCTGCCTCAGTACCTAGAGACTGCGGATTTGAAGGGAGGGTTGTGCTCCAAGTCTACGCACGCGCTCGTGTCAGTGTGCGTGGGTCTTGGGTGGCCTCTCGCGCGCGGTGCTGCAGTTTTCAGTCTTATTCCCCACCCTTCAACTGCAGCACGAAGCCTCGGACCTCCGTGCAGCCGCGATGGAAGATAAGAAAGTTCGTTGCTCAGGCGGGGGCCACCCTTGGAACCCACCCTCTTACTTGACAATAGATGAACTGAACCCGAGGTCGGGGGGCGCCTGTGGTGTAATTTTAAATACTCGGTTGCACAGCGTATCCCACGCTTCTGAGAGCCCTTTGTTCCGCTGACAGCCCCGCCCCCGGGACCCAACCCTCTTTCTGCCCTCCGGGCGGTTAGTGCAGAGCCGCCGGCCACTCCCACTCCATCACTTCGGAGGAACAAAAGTCAGCTCTCGGGGCGGAGGGGTCCTGGGTACCGGCCGGGGCGTTGTACACTCCTGGAGAGGGTTGGGCAGGGCTGGGGGGCTAAGGTCACTTCACCCCTGCATGCTACTGTGCAGTGAGAGAAGCCACCAGCCCTAGTCAGACAAAGGAGAGGGCAGGCCCACGCTGGGGCGGGGCGGAGGCCGCGCTGGTGCTCCTGAGCCGCAGGTGTCCAGGGTCGCCATCACACACGACTTCCTTCTGGGGCCACCTGTCCTCCCTGAGACCTCTATGAGACGGGCGTCTGCGCCTGGGCAGTCGCTGGCCTCCAAGATTGAGGAAAAGGGCAGTGATCTCACCAGGGGCGGCTGGCTAGAGGGACTCAGGCCAGTGGCCGAGTAGCAGCCGCAATCCGAGGTGGCGGAGCAGCCTGTGCCACCTCAACCCTCCCACCTGCCGGCACCGGAGCACCTGACGGCCTCTCCACCTGCTCCAGTCCTCCATCGTTCCCATCCGGTGCCAGCTCTGCCCCAACCCCGGTCAGGCCGCGCTGGTGGCCCTCGCCTCGCCGCCCTCTCGCTCTCCTTTTCTTCACCCTTCCCCCACATCCCCATACCCAGACCCCCACCACAGCCCCAGACAATGAGCACGCCCCCACCCTACTCCCAGGAGCCCCCACCCCTCTCCCGGTCCGCACGCCCGCTCTGATTGGCCGTGGGCCGGTGGTCCAGCCCCCCGGACTGTCCCCCGGGCTCGGAGCATTACGTCAGCCGGGCCTGGAGAGCGCCAGCGCTAAGGGGACTGGGGGGCTCGGGCTGGGGGCGCGGCTTGCGCCCGTCGCCCCACCCTCCTGGCATAAAAGCCCGAGCCCGCCGGGCCGCCGCTCTCAGCCCGTCGGTTCCCGAGCGCCTTCCCGGTGACCCCGCAGTGGGTGTGTGAGGGGAGGACGGACAGACCCACCAGACGCCGCCGGAGCAGGAGGACGCTGACGAGGCACCATGCGTGAGATCGTGCACATCCAGGCCGGCCAGTGCGGCAACCAGATCGGCGCCAAGGTGGGGGCGCCGCCGCGGAGGGGGTCGATGGGGATTTGAGCCGAACGCCCCTCGGGGTCCCCAGGCGCCGTCCGGGGAAGGCCTGGGGATCGCCAAGTGCAGACCTTCCCGGCCGCTTTGTGCAGCCGAGGGTGGCGTGGGCTCGGAGACGACTTTCTCGGACAGAGGGGGTACCTGCCTTTCTTTCTCCGCTAACTCCTTTGGAGTCCCCGTCACCCCTCGGCCTCCCTCCCCGCTGGCTGCTTGGCAGGCACGCGCGCCTGGAGAAGACGAGGGTGTGTCCGCGAGGCTGTGTGTGGCGTTCCGCGCGAGGGGCTGGGACACGAGGAGGATTCATTTAGCTCGCTTGAACCCGAGTCGAGCTGCGGGGGGTGGGGAGGAGAGCGATTGTCTTGCGGTCGCAGGACGTGCTTCGAATCTAAAACCGCGGCCCTTTAGCTCCTTCGCGTCCCTCTTTCCCCGCCCACCCGCTCCGCGCCGGCCGCCCTCGCCTTCTGCCGCCGCCTGGGGCTGCGACCCGTGAGCCAAGCTCAGCCACTGCCCGGCTTTGGCTGGTCCTTCCACCCCTCGACCCCTACCTCCCGAGGCGAGCAGCAGCTGTTCGCCTGGGAAACGCCCAGTTTCGACTTTCTAACCCTGCAAAATACAAGCCCCGCTGCTGGTCCCGGGTCACGCCGCCCTTTAAAGCTCCTGATATGTTGGGTTGTCGGAACTGAGTCGGGGACATTTCATTGTGAGCCTTGGCGTTTCTGGGGGATCGTGCAATGCTAAAGGCAGCTTTTCTGTCTCAGTTTTGGGAGGTCATCAGTGATGAACATGGGATTGACCCCACTGGCAGTTACCATGGAGACAGTGATTTGCAGCTGGAGAGAATCAATGTTTACTACAATGAAGCCACCGGTAATCGCCCTTGCCCCACCCCCACTCCCTTCCGTTTTTTCCTGCCCCTCCCCCCTTTCCCTTGCGTGGGATTCCAGGGGTGTGGCCCTGGGAGAGGGTCGACAATTTAGGAGCCCCACTCTTTCCCTGCAGTATTTCACTGGGCTTCCTTGTGCCGACAGGGCCCTTTGAGAACCTGGTGGTGGGTCTCCCTTTGTTTGGGGCATTCTCCCGGTCTGCAGGATGGCAGCAGGCACCAAGCCCTCCTCTGCAGAGCTCCTTGCCGGAGGGTTTAAGTCACTGTTGTTCCCTGCAGGTAACAAATACGTTCCCCGGGCCATCCTCGTGGATCTGGAGCCAGGCACGATGGATTCCGTTAGGTCTGGACCATTCGGCCAGATCTTCAGACCAGACAATTTCGTGTTTGGTGAGTGCCTAGTGTGGCTGATGGCATGAGGGACTCATTTTACACTGGGCAGCTAAGGCTGGAGAGGTGTGACTGCCAGAGGGAACACAGGAAGAGCATCCACTGTGTGCCGCCAGCTTAGCTTTACTATACGGTAAAAATGTTTGCCTTACAACTTCTAAGAGCTCGGTATCCTGGCCTTCCTTACTCATAATTATATTTACGAACAAATATGTTAATGTTCGGCCATTTTGATGATAATCTGATATAGTCTTATCTGAGCATCGATTCACTGATCTCTATTAAGGGGTTTGAGGTAAGGTATTTAATACGATCACCAGTGACTTAAGATTTCTCTTTCCCTCTGGCAGGCCAGAGCGGAGCCGGGAATAACTGGGCCAAGGGCCACTACACAGAGGGAGCCGAGCTGGTCGACTCGGTCCTGGATGTGGTGAGGAAGGAGTCAGAGAGCTGTGATTGTCTCCAGGGCTTCCAGCTGACCCACTCTCTGGGGGGCGGCACGGGGTCCGGGATGGGCACCCTGCTCATCAGCAAGATCCGGGAGGAGTACCCAGACCGCATCATGAACACCTTCAGCGTCATGCCCTCACCCAAGGTGTCAGACACGGTGGTGGAGCCCTACAATG
>PVKP010006176.1:0-55601 GCA_004027715.1 Plecturocebus donacophilus
GTCCAACCAGTCCCATTGAGATGAACCTGGTACCTTGGTTGGAAGTGCAGAGATCACTTGCCTTCTGCATCACTCTCACTGGAAACTGTGCTCTGGAGCTGTTCCTATTCAGCCATCTTGGTGCTGAGGACTTTACATTTTAACAGAGAAGTCACATGTAGCTGAAACTCAGCCAGATCAGTCTTCTACAAAGTTAAAAGAGATTAAAACAGAAGACTTGGAGATAAACTTTACCTATAGTAAGTGTGTCAGGTCTGCAGAAGTCAGAATATGATGATGTTCATATTATTATTATCAATATTATAAGCAATAACAACCATTGCAATCACCATTATTTTAGTATGCACCTGCTGGGTACCAGATATTTAAAGATACTATCTCATCTAGTCCTTACCTAAAGCACAAGGGCAATAGTTGACATTTACCAGGTTCTTACTAAGTGCTAGGTACTCTTCTAAGCATTTTATGCATATTAATGCATTTAGTTGCTATGACAGCCCAGTGAGATAGGCACTATCATTATCTTCAGTTCGTAAATGAAGATACTGCAGCAAAGAGAGATTCCAAGGCCATACTGCTATCTAGAAACAAAGCTAGGATTCAAACTCTGGCAGCTCAACTCTAGTGCCCATCCTTATACACATTATGTTAGGTCAACATCCTAGGTATTATTATGCTTATATTTTTATGAACTAACAGAAACAACAGTTAAATTACTTGCTCAAAGCCACAAAGAGGGTGATATAGTTGGGATATTCTCCCCACCTACATCTCATGTTGAAATATAATCCCCAAAGTTGAGGTGGGACCTAGTGGAAGGTGATTGGATTTTCGGGGTGGATTTCTCATGAATCGTTTAGCATTGTATTAGTCAAGGTTCCCTAGAGGGACAGAACTAATAGGATGGATGTATATATAAAGGGAAATTTATTAGGGAGTTTTAACTCACATGATCACAAGGTCCCACAATAGGCCATCTGCAAGCTGAGGAGCAAGGAAGCCAGTCTGAGTCCCAAAACTGAAGGACTTGGAGTCTGATGTTTGAGAGCTGGAAGCATCCAGCACAGGAGAAAGATGTATGCTGGGAGGCTAAGCCAGTCTAGTCTTTCCATGTTCTGCTGGCTTTTTATTCTGGCCATGCTGGCAGCTGATTAGATGGTGCCCACCCAGATTGAGGGTGAGTCTCCCTTTCCCAGCCCACTGACTCAAATGTTAATCTCCTTTGGCAACACCCTCATAGACACACACCCAGGATCAATGCTTTGCATCTTCCAATCCAATCAAGTTGACAGTATTAACCATCGCAAGCACCAGCCCCTTGATGCTGTCCTCAAGAGAGTGAGTCCCTGTGAGATCTGGTTGTTTAAAAGTGCATGGCATCTCCCCCACTCTCTCTTGCCCCTGCTTTCACCATGTGACTGACATGTCTGCTCCCTCTTTGCCTTCTACCACAAAGGGAAGATGCCTAAGGTCTCCCCAAAAGCAGGTGCTGCTATGCTTTCTGTGTAGCCTGCAGAACCATGAGCCTAATAAGCCTCTTTTCTTATAAATGACACAGCCTCAGGTATTTCTTTATAGCAGTGCACAAATGGCCTAATACAGAGGGAGAGACCCTAGTTTGCTTGGTGATAACACTTATGCTCTTCATCGCTATGCTATCTGCTAAAGGCAGTAATTTCTAATCATGGCTGAGAACAAATGAAACCTCAGTCAAATGTTTTAGGGATGAAAAAACAGCAGTAACAATAATGCTCATTTATTGAGCACTTATGTGCCAGGAAATTTACATGTTACATGTGTTTCTGGGTATTATGCATGTTTGCATGTGTTAACCCTTACAGAAATCATATGAAGAAATTGCACATTTTATCCCTGTTTCACAAGTAAGGAAACTGAGTCTTAGAGAAGTCACAAAAGTAATGAGTAGGAGATCCAGAATTATATCTTATGCAGCCCAACACACACACAAAAATGCTCTTATTACTCCACTCAACTGCCTCCCAGCCACAAGAGAGCTGGTTTCAGAATCCTGAATTCTTCCTCTCTTCACCCCCATCCCCAGTCAATTCTGCACTTACTGGTGTCCTGGGGCAGTTTAAAAAGCATTCCAAATCTTAACCACTATAAGGAATTTTCAGCTAACCTTTCTAGCATGAGCTGCAGCAGCAAATTCCTTCCCAGGTTAGTAGAAAGCCTCAGGACACAGAAGAGCAGGTGCTTGCCTGATTCAAGTGTCACCTGCATCTGATATATCTCATTAGCCTAGGGGAGAAACGCAGTCTGGCCTTCTCTTTCTCCCAGATGCAGTCTGGTGCACCAGAAGGAAGAGCCAAAAGCCTGCTTGTGCGGGAGCTAGAGTGGCTTCTCTCCTGAGAGCATGGGAAGGGCATGGCTCCTCCGATGCTCACACTCTTGAGTGCATGGACTCGGTTCTGAAGCAAGGCAGCCACTATCCCAGCCCTGTGGCTAAGGCCGGCCTTAGGCTTAGAGGGAACGGCTTCTTCCATAGCAGCAGGTAAGAGGAGTCAAAGGCTCTCTTTCTGTAAATGTCTCCACGTTCAGTCCTGTCTTGGGGTCTGAAATCCTCCCCCAGTATACTAAAGTCTTTCAGTGAAGCTCCTTGTATCAATCAGGGTTCAAGTACGGAAGCAGCAAAAGCAAACTAAAAAAGCAGAGTCAGTAGGACACACACTCTCTCACACACACACATATCTCTCTCTCTTTCTCTCTCTCTCTACTGGAAAAGCCAGCAGACTGGAAATTCTTGTATAGAAACTACAGTCCATTGTTGGGGTTTCTTCTTTCTCTGAAAAAACCTTAGTCTTGCTCTTAAGGTTCTCAACTAATTGCACGAGGCTCGGGTTTTGAAGAATTGCTCCTTTGAAATCAATTGATTGCACATGTTAACCACGTCAACTAAATACCTTCATAGAAGCACTTACATTAATGTTTAATTTTGTAACTGGGTAATATAGCCTAGCCATGTGAGCACTTGGCACGTAAAACATCACACTCTTTGTAGTATAATGGAAAGGCTACCAGAATAATGGTTCTGGCTCTAACTTTGTTATCTTGGTGTCTTAGTTTGTTTCTATGGCTATAACAATATACTTAAGACAGGAAAGTTTAAAAACAACATAACTTTATTGCTCACAATTCAGAAACTGAGAAGTCCAGCATCAAGATATCCATAGATTCAGTGTCTGGTGAGGGCTTGTTCCTCAGAGATGGCACCTTTTCACTGAGTCCTCATGTGACAGGAGAGCAAGGGAGTACACTCAATCCTATTTCATAAGGGTGCTAAGCCCATTCATGGGGGGAGAGTCATCATGACTTAACCTTTTCCCAAAGGCCCCACCTCCTAACTCTATCACATTGGATATTAGGTTCCAACATATGAATTTGGGGGAGCCACTGACATTCAGACCATAGCACTTGGGGAAGTTCCTTCTTCTTTCTGAAAGTCAATGTAAAGTTCTGTAGAATAGGTAAAGAAAGTTAAAAAATGAGAAAAACATGAGAGTTGTCTTTAGATATTTAAAAGTGTGTGTCCTGAAAGGACTACGTAGGCTTGTTCTGTGGAATTTCTAAGGGCAGAACCTGGACAATTGTTTGGAAGAATAAATGCAAGCTGGGTGTGGTGGCTCATGCCTGTAATCCCAGCACTTTGCGGGGCTGAGGCAAGTGGATCACTTGAGGGCAGGAGTTTGAGACCAGCCTGGTCAACATGGTGGAACCCCGTCTCTACTGAAAAAATACAAAAATTAGCCAGGTGTGGTGGCAGGTGCTTGTAATCCCAGCTACTCGGGAGGGTGAGGGAAGAGATTGCTTGAACCTGCGAGGCGGAGGGTGCAGTGAGTGGAGATCTTGCCACTGCACTCCAGCCTAGGCAACAGAACGGGACTTACTCTCAAAAAAAAAAAAGAAAAAGAAAGAAAGAAAATTTAAGCTTGATTAAGGAAGTTTGTCTCACAATGAGATTCCATCACGAGAGGGCATGCTTTATTACGTACTGACTGCTTTGCCTCAGAAGAAGCTCAAACAGCAATTGAAAACAAATTTATTTGGGGGAGAAAAATGTAGAAGGCGTTACATTTTGAACTAGATGAACTAAAAAAAATGCCTTTTGATGCCATTATTCTTCACTGCTGGAAAGGCTTTTTTTTCTTTTCTTCCTCTGGAATCTCCCTTCACCCAAAGTTTGTCAACTTACTGTGCTGTAGGCAACATAACATGTAAATAAAGCCTGGGAGAAACATTACTAATTAGCACCTATCAGATGCATTTTCCAGGGTGCTTTATGAGATTAACTGTCCATACCAAGGTAATCTCTTAAGCCAATTTAGCTGCTCTCACTCAGACACTGAAAGACAAAGCACAGTAAAATTTTTTGATTTAGTATGTCAAGTAAAGCATACACCCATAACTGCTGTATGCAAAACATTGCTTTGCATAGAGATCCAACATGAACTAGGAAAGCCCCTGGCCTTGGGCTGCATGGTTACAGAGTGAAATACATGGAAACCTTTAGTAGATGTATTATAAAAAGATTATAGGACCGTGGCATAGGGAGAGATTAATTATGATGAGGACAAGAAATACATTTTTGTCGATGAGAAATTTTAGCAGGGCCTGAGATGGAAAAGACTTGAACAGATGGATGTTCTGGATAAACAAATTATGGATGAAGAGTACAGGTTGGTAGAGTCAGGGTCTCAGAAGTGTTGCTGAGCCAGACTTAGAGACAGTGAAAGAGAAAGTTACTATTAAAGGCCATGGGATTAATAATTTTAGGGCTCTTAAAAAATTGAAAAAGAAGATGGGGACCAAAACAAGGGGGAAGTTGAAAGAGAAAATAGTGACAATTTCCATTTTTAGGAAATTACCAAGTGACAGACTTTTTATTAGGTTTTTCCTTGCTGGCTTTACAAGCCTCCTATTTGAAGATGTCATAGCGAGTTGCCATGTGCCTGAAAGACCACTGGCCTGATGGAGAGTGTGTTGACCTCACTGTGTGGCCTTCGCTACCTCTCCAAGCCTTGATTTCCCAGGCTTCAACATGTGTATAAAACATTCCCTGCTCTGTGGGCTTGCACGGATGCTGCTTTGCAAGCTGTGAATGGCTATGCAAACACTCAGGCACTAAGGGTGGATCGTGTTGGTCCTGGGGGAGTTTATAGCAGCTTTAAACCAAGTCCAGTATCAGCTATATGTTGCCATCATAACAGAGGCTCCAGAGTTGACATAGAGCCTGGTGACAGAGATGTCCACCTTGTGGCCATCAAAACTGTATGCTGATTGTCTGTGGAGTATGGCAGCTGCTCAGATTGTTCAGTGTGAAATTTAATTTGGGCTCCTGGGTGAGCAGGGAGGAGGGCGTGAAAGATATGACACTGGTTAATTTCATGTTTTACAGGCCCAACAACCCCAAACGTACATTTCTCAGTGAAAACCGAGAACCTGCAGGCCACTGCATGCAATGATATGCAGTCCAGGGGGAAAATGAAGATAGAAAAAAAAAACATAAAGAATATATCATTTCCCGAAATCAAATAAACTCAAAAACCTTCCATTTCAGTGGGTGAGATTGACAGGCAGAGAAAGGCAAAAGAGGGTTTCTTTTAACTCTTGCCAATACTTTTACGCCTAACTGCAAACACTCCTGCTCTTGGCATTCAAAGGCCCTAGCCTCTGCCCCAGTCCATCTTTTCATGATCAGATCTGGTTTTAGCTCGTTCTTGCTCAGAACCTTTCCCTGCCACCCTGTATACAGTATAAAACCTAAACTGTTAAGTGTAGCAAAAATTACCCCCTACTAGATTACCCACCCCATCCCCTGCATTATGTCCTTCAGCTTTCATTCCCACCCAAACCCTTCTCCACCAGCAGCAGTCACTGGTTGGTTTCCAAATCTGTGGGCTCCTACACCTCTCTCTGCCTTTGTATGTGACCTTTCTTCTGCCTAGAATTCTCTTTACTCTGGGTCTACCGCAGATTTCAGGGAAACGCAGTCAGTATCGGCAACAGCTAAGAGTGAAAATTTTGGCATCAAGTAGACCTGATACTGGCTTCTCGATACACAGAATACTGACTTTTCCCATCCCACCCACAGTCCTTGACAAATTACTTAACTCCTTTGTTAGTTTCCAGTTGTTTTCTCTTTATGAAAGAGAGAGTGTTCCCTACCTTTTCTGGTTATTATGGAGATTCAGTCAGTTAATACATGTAAAGCATGGAGCACAATGCCTGGCATGAGAAGGTACTTGGTGAATGACTTATTTTAATATTAATTTAACTCATGTTTTACTGTGACAACTCTCTTAATTCTCACGTTCAGACCTAGGTATGTTGTCCATGAATGATCCAATTGCACCTTGAATATGACTGATTTCTGCCCTCATTATGTGATACTGTATATAATAGTCATTTTTGTGTCCCCCTCCCCACCATCAGGCTGTGTGAATGGATACATAGATCAACTTTGATTATCTCTGTATGCCCAGGGCTTAGCCAAAAGCCCAACACAAAATTGGTACTTGAACTACGGATGAATTAATGAATGACAAAGTGAATGATTGGTCACATGCGTGGACCACTCTTGAAGGCCCAGATCAAGTGCCATCTGTCCTGTGAAATCTTAGCTGATCCTATCAGTAGAACAAAATGTCCTGGCTTCTGTGTTGTGGCTCTTTTCCAAAACCCTTACTACATCATGATCACGTTGTGAGCTCCACACAGGAGGCTCCATGTCTCATTCATCTCTATGAAGCCATTAGCACAGGACCTGGAACTCAGGTTAAAATTCAGAATAGGTTATTTTTCTTCTCTGCCATCATTCTCTTCCTTCTCTTCATTATCGCCATGCCCAGCATGGCCAGTATTTGAATATCATTAGGGTCAGGATGTACAGGGGCATGCCAGATGCAGGAGCAGTCATGTGGCCAGATTTAGTGCCCAAATGACATATACAATTGCAGAGTGTGGCAGGAGTCCCTGGAAGATTGTTCACTGGCTGCCACAGACAATAACATTCAGAAGAAGCTGTAAAAGAAATACGAAAACAAAGAAGACCTTTACTCATGAGCAGGAGGGTCTGTGTCAGCTCATGAGCAGTGTCTTGGGACCTGCTGGTTCTTCTGAGGAAATTATCATTAATTTAGAGTTTTGAAACAAAGGAGAGTTTTGAAACTAAAGTTTTGAAGCCACTCCAGATAAACAAATCAGGAGTTAAAAATAACTATTGAATTGATGCATGTATATTTGGAACTATTTGTAGAGTATGTTTGTACATGAGAGAAAATATGCACAATACAAATTTAGTGTGCATTTATTATCTGTCAGGCATTGGGGTAAACACATCACTATGTATTAACTCCCTCAGTACACACCACAGCCCTATAAGGTAGATATTATTATTCCCACTTTAAAAATGAGACTCAGGTACAGTGAATAATTTGTTCAAGGTCACATGGCTAGTAAGCAGACTTGGATTTGTATCTGGGTAGTTGACTCCAGAATTGATATTCTCATGAATATGTAAGAGATCTTAGGGTATTAGAAATAACTGAGAACACACTGGGCCTTTCAGAGGGTATAGGGTCGGTGGAGGGAGAGGATCAGGAAAAGTAATGGGTACTAGGCTTAATACCTGTGTGACGAAATAATCTTTGCAGCAGACCCCCAGGATGAAGGTTTACCTATGTAACAAACCTTCACTTGTATCCCTGAACTTAAAAGTTAAAAAAAGAGAGACAAGGAGACTGAGCTTCAAAGAAAATAAGTAACTGAGAGAGGTATGTGTGGTATGCTTTATAAAAACATATTCAACGGGCATTTATTGAGCACCCACTACTTGTCACACCCTGTGCTAGGTTAACTGGGTGACAACAGGATAAATAGGACATAGCCCTCCTTTCAAAGAGCTTGCCAGCTGGGAAAGATGGGTGGACCAAGGCTGAGCACTCTGGCTCATGTCTACAATCCTGGCACTTTGGGAGGCCAAGGTGGGCAGGTCATTTGAGGTCAGGAATTCAAGACCATCCTGGCCAACATGGCGAAACCCCGTCTCTACTAAAAATACAAAAATTAGCTGGCCATGGCGGTGCATGCCTGTAATCCTAGCTACTCAGGAAGCTGAGGCACAGGAATCACTTGAACTCGGGAGGCAGAGGTTACAGTGAGCCAAGATTGCACCACTGCATTCCAGTGTGCGTGACGGGGGAAAAAGGGGAGGGGGTAGACCTAAATAGATATTAAGGAATTTAGTTCAGTTTAATAAACTCTTTTTTACCATTGATTCTGTTCCAGGCCCTTGGTAAAGAAAAATGGGTAAGACATGATTCAGACTTTGAAGATACTCACAGAGCATCAGGCCATAGTCAGTTTTGTAACAAACATACCAAATGCCACGTGATCATTTAACACTAAATTCCTCGCAATATAAACCCAAAGCCCACTGTGTTGATCCCATTGCATATTACCACAGCCCCTAGTTACGGTATCTTTTAGAAGAAATGTCCTTCCAAATGAGGATTTCAGTCCTCAATGTCTGGTCTACTCCAATGGTTGGGACTGTTCCAGGCTCCAACTCACTGAAGTTGCCTTAACTGATGTGGTTAACCAGGCTGCTGTGGAATAGATTGGTTATTGTATTTGCAATGCCCAATTTCCCCTTCTAAACAAAACTGCCCCACAAACAGTGCCCTACTCTTTGTGGGTAGTTGCACTTACTAATTGGACTATGCATAGTCCCTTGATATAGGAAGAATCAATTCGTTGGCTGGTAGTGAAGCATGAAATAGCTTGTCCTGGTAGGGTCAGCTGAATCCATCAGATTTCTTCTCTGAGAATTGAAACCAGAAGGACAGAAAGAATTTGGTTCATTGGAAGCAAACAGAGAAACATACTAAATAAATAATTTAATAGAAGAGTACTTGAGTGCTCCTCAGAAGGCTGAGAAGATATTCCCCAAACTTGCATAAGGTTCAGTGGCTCCCTCTCCCTGGAAATCATAATTGATGGATGGGCTCGCACCCCTTTCAGTTCTAGCGTGTGGGGACAAATCAAAGGAGGCAAATGTCAATGGACTCCTCCCAATAAGCTTTGTCGATCACTTGTCGATGAACACTGTTCCCCGCCATGCAACACACACTTCGCACCTTCTCCTGCTGCCCCAGCCCTCAACCACCATGCCATGCTTTCTGTTGAATAGGGCCTGATGATTTCAGCAAGGGATTGGCCTGGCATGATTTACTTTGGAGATTCATGATTATAAAAGACAGTCAAGGCACTTTGCAGAGGGATGTGTAGCAGCAGAACACGAAAGTATCTCTTGAACATCTACCGTGGGCTATGAATACAAAGAAAAAACAGCTCTCCTGGGGAACTTCCTAGGGTTATGAGAGAAGCAGACTTGTAAATGCACAGTTAGAATCTGGGATGCAAGGGACTTGGGTGGAGGAACCACCAGGTACTAGGCAGGCAGTGAAAGTCGACTCACTTGGCCCCGGGAGGAGGGATAGTGTGTGTGTGTGTGTGTGTGTGTGTGTGCGTGCATGTCTCAGGGTTGGTCGAGGAAAGCTCTACAGGAGGTGATAGATAAGCTAAATTTTTAAAAAGAAGAAGGGGTTTTCAAGGCCAAGGGAGAAAAGGAAAGGAGGCCAGGGCATTCGTAGAGATGAAAACAGCATATACAAAGACTAGAAGTTGCAAGAGACCATGGTTGCTCTGAGAGCAGCCAAGATGGGGCTGCAGAAATGAGGCTGCAAAGATGGCAGAAGAGAGGCTAAGGGAACCTTATTTTCCTGAACGCTATTGAAGGAGGGCTAATCTTTAAGCAGGGAGGCAGCTGGCTAATTTGGTGATGTCGTGGAGCCTGGATTGGGGAGGGCGACACCTCATAGCCAGGACCCTGGTAAGGCTCTGTGAGACGGCTGCAAGTTTACAAAGGGAACTGACTTGATGGCAGATGGCTTATGCACACTTCTTCCCAGGGAGGCAGAGGCATGTGACCTCATGTGACCTTGAGGTCAGCCAGTCCTTGGCTAAAATCCCCACCTTGCCGTGGCCTGACTGTGTGGCTATGGGCAGGCTTTGTCGCGTCTCAGAGCTGCCACTGCCTCACCTGTAAGTCAAAGAAGCAGCCCTGAGAATATCAACTGCGAAAGGCCTTGATGTATTTTATGCTGTCCATTATTTATTGGTTAATTGCAAGCAGCTGAATTTGGGTAACTGAGGTGTGTGTGTAGGTGGTGGGGGGGTTGTGCAGTTCTCTGGGTGAGCCTGAGAAATGGCTGGAGCCCCAGGTGTATCTCAAAGGTAAGTGGAAATGCTCTCTGCCGTAAAACTGCAACCACCTGCTCTCTTAAAAAGATCTCATAGACCAGCTGGGGCTGACTCCATTCTGCCCTAAGTTCCCCTCATTAAGCAGGAGCCTCAGATGTAAGCAGGGCCTGTAGGCTTCATTGGCGTTTCTGTTCCTACAATCGCAACATTCTTTCAGAGATTCAGTGTCGCCTCAGAACCCCCGTGATTTGCAGCATGCCACCATCCAATGCCCACATCCTCTGACCCACTTTCTGCTGGCTTATTCTGGTGACAGGGAGCTCACATCCCACCCCAGGAGCTTGTCTCATTTCTCCCCTTTGGCTCCTCCTATTCACTCCACCCCCACAGGGCTCCCCTAGCGTTCTGTCTGGTTTTGTTTTGAATGACAGGCTCCTTCCTTCCTCCATCAGGGCCTTTCTTCACTTACTGCTCCCTCTTTCCGGAACATTTCTTCCCATTCACTTCACCCAGCTGAGTCACACTCATTTTTTATGCCCCATGTATTCCAGAGGCCTTTCCTAACCCCTCACACCCGATGGTCTGACCGGCTTATCCCAGTTATACACTCTGTTAGCTCCCTGCACACCTCTCTCACCACACAAAGTTGCTTATATAATATATTGTGTGAATGCTTTTGTTTAATATCTATCTTTCCCCATGGACCAGTGATTGTCAACATATGGTGTTATTTTGCTCCCAAGGGACATTTGGCAATAACTGGAGACATTTCTGGTTGTCACAACTGAGAGATGCTATCCCTAGGTAGAGACCAAGGATGTTGCTGAATGTCCTATGGTGCACAGAATGGTCGCCTCAACAAAGAATTATTTGATCCAAAATTCAGTAGTGCCACTGTTGAAAAACCCTGTCATAGATCATAAGCTTTATATGGGCAGAGACCTTGGCTGTCTTATTCATAACCTTACATCCTGCATTGGGCCACAAGCACCTTGACTGATTTGTAGATGATGTTAGATAAGAATCTGGTCATGGTCTTGTGCGTAAATTCATGCTTATGCATCCCTTTCTTCTAATGATCACTTTTTTCGCATATGGGACCTCTCACCTTAGTACTGTGATTCACACATAAAGTATGCCATATATGCACACACCTCCTACAACCTAATGTATAATTCACCTCTTCCTCATCAAGTAAGGCTCCTTAACAGTTACCACCTATATCCGTTTGCATCCAACACCCTCCTACATATGTTTTTATGTGTAGGTGCACCCACATAGAGGTCTGGCACACTCACCTGTAACTGCACCTCTTCCTATCACACACATCAACTAGGCAGCAGAGGATTTCTGTTTTATCTCACGTAAAACAGGCTGAAACCAACAGGCATGCACACACACAAATCCACACACATGCTAGTACAGAAAATGATGCGGGGAGGTAAGGGCAGTGCACTTTATCTCCCTGTGGCGCATCCTAGCCATGGGACTCTAAAATGTGTACCATCAAAACTAGATCTGAGACCCGACATCAAGTAGAAGTATGAAATCTAACTCCTATTAAAGTCTCTCTCTCACACCCAGACACACACACACACACACACACACACCCCTTTACAAATTTTCTCTTTAAAACAAGAAGTCAAACTGCAGAAAATAATTTTAATCAACGTCATGCTAGTGTGGGCTGAGGGTGAAATAGCATATTAATGCTTTTATCTCTGCTGGGTACATGGCTGACTTCACCATTGATTCCATCGAAGTCGCACCCCAGGTGTGTTCCCGTAGCATTTCTGCATTAAGCAGCTGCGAGACCAGGTCTAACATCTTTTATTATCTCGGCAAAGCTGCACACACTGAGTGGTGGGGCCATAATAAAAAGATCCAATACCCCATTAGCACAGCTAAATATTTGACTTCTAAACTCAAGTGGAAAATGAAACTCAGTGCCTGGAGAGAAGATGGTGAGGGGTTGCAATGTCTGGGAATGGAACCACAATTCTTTCTTGTGTTATAGCAATTTAGGTTTACTATGCCTTGTAGATGTCTCTTTTTGCTTAATTTTCACAACTGCTGCCTGATGTAGGCATTATCATCCCTATTCATAGGTGAGAGAACTGAAACTTGGAGATGTGACGTGACTTGTCCAGATGATTGGCACTTAAATCCGCAGGGTCTGACTCCCAAGCAGATGTGGTCTGTAAAGTACATAGTGGAATAGTCTTTAATCCAAGTTGGTTCCCTTTTCTTCCACATCCTCTGACTCAGACACTCAGTGTTAAGTAGAGAATTTCCTAAAGGGAAATTATGATTTCAGCTTCACTTTGGGAAAGAAACTACTTTCCTTCCTTTGCTCACTTCTTGCCCTCCTGCCTTTCTTCTTTCCTCAATCCCTTCCAACAAAACCATATTGAACCCCACCACCTCCTATGTGCCAGCTCTGTGCTGAATGCTTGGAATGGAGCAGTGACTAAGACATATTATGTCCCTATCATAATGGATATTCCCTCTAGCAGAAAGAATGGACTAACATTTCTAAATCATAACAGAAAGTGATGAAACAGAAAAATACAAGGGGATGGAAAACTTGAGGGAATCTGGAAGGATGGGTTATGTAAATTGCCCTCAGACAATGACATCAAAGCTGAAATTCAAACAGGACTCAGTCATGACAAGGCAGGTGGAGTGTGCAGATGGAGGGAATTCCTTGAAGAAACCACATGTACAAGGGCTCAGAAGGATAAAAGGACATGCTGACTTGAGTCACTGAGAGCAAATTATTATTACTGGAGGGTAAATTCGTTGTAAATTGGCCAGCAAAGTAGGCAGTGGCCAGATCTCCAAGGGGTTAAGGCACGGAGTTAAGAGGCTGTTATGCTAATACAGGTGAAAGTTGGCAGTGTCTATGGGAAAGGATAGGACATTTTCAAGATTTAATGTGTAAACAAATTACCTAGAGATCTTGTTAAAATGCAGATTCTGATTCAGTAAGCCTGGGATGGAGACTGAGATTTTGCCTTTCTATAAGCTCTCGGGTGATACCCAAGGCGTGGTCCATGGACCACACTGCAATAACAAGATCTAGACCGGTGCTGTCCAACGTGGTCACCACTAGCTGCATGTGGCTAATTGAGCAGTTGATATGTGGTTGTTTCCAACTGAAATGTAATGTGAGTATTAAGTACAAATTTGATTCTGAAGACCTAAATAGAAAAAAAAAATGTAAAAATGTCCATTAAATTGTTTGTACGTTGAAATTATATTTTGGATATATTAGATTAAATACAATAGAGCATTAAAATGAAATTAACCTGTTTTTACTTTTTGAATATGCCTACAAAATTAAACCACATCTATTGATTATGTGCTTACCTGTACATTGGTTTAAATGAAGTGTATTATTATAATTAATTCTACCTGCTTGTTTTTACTTTTTAAAGTGTGGGTGCTAGAAAATATAAAATTACATATGTGACTCTCATTCTCTTTCTACCAAATTACACTGCCCTGAACTGTCTCTCTGCCACGGTTAATTTGCTCACTGTTTCTTTAAGATAGTGCACTTTCCTACTCTGAAACCTGTGTTCACTGCTTCCCCTTCTTAGAATGACCTCCTGGCTATTAATATTAGTCACCTAATTCATCAGAAAATGTTGGTTTGCCTGGAGCAGGGGTTCCTAACATTTGAATCACCAGAGGAACTGGTGACCTAACCCTAATTGGTTCTGCTTTAAATACGTTACCTCCAGTGATTCTAATGTGTATTCAAGGTTGAATACACTAAAAAGGAATTTAGACTTAATCCATCCCTTATTTTTTAAATGACTAAACCAAGGCTCAGAGTCAGAGATTCATTTAGGGTCACAAAGAAACAACCCAGGTTCCTGTAGTCTTACCATTTCTCTATCTCTTCTTTGCAGCCTACCATGAATGTCAATCACACAGGCTCACCATTGTGCTCCTCCTTCAATGGTATTTGAATTTCGTTGTCTTGATCATACCTGGAAGGACTCTATAAGCCTGTGGGTACCCCAAAGAGTAGAAAAAGTCATCCTTCAAGAACTAGCACCTTTGAGATATATGAGGGGGCTGAGACCATATTCTAAAGTAATAAAGACACACATGGTGCTAGACCAAAATACTAACCTATCTAGTAAGTGTAAACTTAGTTACAGGCTGGCAAAATTAGTTCTTCACACACATACACACACCCCTTTATATATAATTTTATTTGTAGAAAATGTCAAAACATGAGGCCTTCCATGAACATGAAGCCACTTGCTGAATGGCCCATTCGGCCTCAGGAACCTGCCCTACCTGGGAGTCCTTACGCCATGCCTTGCAGGCTCCCACCTGGTTTCCCAGAGCTATACTTTGGTTGCAGTTTATACCCAAAGTTATTTTCTTGAGGACTGAACTTCTGCTTGTCTTTTATCTGTGATCTCTGAGAGATCATCCTAATTGCGATATTTTAAGGAATGTCAATAGGAGACCACCAGGCAGCTTTGATGGCAGACCAGCAATTCTTGCCTTTACTTGAAGAATGTATCTTTCCCTGTTCTCTGGGAGCTCATATTTTAAAGCCTGACACAATAGATTTAGATAATTTTCAATTATTCTAATTTTCCCTAAAATACCCTTCTGGGTAGGAGGAGGAGTTTATTGAAATGTTGCCTAATAATGTCTAATAAATCAGAAGATAATTCAAGGCTGGTATTTATTTTTCATTTTTTTGTGACGGAGTCTCACTCTGTAGCCCAGGCTGGAGGGCAGTTGCACGGTCTTTGGTCACCGTAACCTCCAGCTCCTAGGTTCAAGGGATCCTTCCGCCTCAGCCTCCCAAGTAGCTGGGACTAGAGGTGTGTGCCACCATACCTGGCTAATTTTTATATTTTTAGTAGAGATGGGGTTTCACCATGTTGGCTAGGCTGATCTTGAACTCCTGACCTGTCATAGAATTCCAGACCTATGAAGTGTCTTAGAAGTCACTGTTGTTGAATTCTTTTATTTTATGGATAGAGGGTATGGCCCAGAGCTGGGGTGACTTTGTTAAGGCCACAAAGGCAGTTAGTGTCTCAGAGGGAACAAAAATCAAGATTCTGGACTCCCACATCTTTTCATAACCCTCAGATGCAATTGTGTGCTTGGTGACAAGGGGACCTGCCAGGGCCAACTTCACTGTGTCTCAACTGGCCAGACACATCAAAATAAGCAAAGCACCGCTCCTGGCCTCAAAGGGCTTAAATTCAGCATAACTTTATAAGCATAATTGGGGCTATGATTTCCGGTACTTTTTCTCATCTGCATATATGAGCTTCCATCCTTGAGGAATTTTTGTCTTTTTTGTTCACTGCTACATCTCTATAGCATCTCTGTTCAATAGACATAGAATGTGAGTCACACATTTAATTTTAAGTTTTCTGGTAGCCACATTTAAAAAAAAATACATAATTTTGAACATTTTATTTGAATGAATATCTCAAAATTTTATCATTTCAACATCCAATCAATAGTAAATCGTATTAATGAACAATTTTATATTACTTTGTTCATACAGAGGTTTTGAAATCCAGTGTCCGTTTCATATTTACAGCACAGTTCAGTTTAAGGTAGCTCTATTTCAGTGTACAAAACTGTGGCAACAGTGGCTAGTGGCCACCATATTGGACAATTCAACTCTAGAACTTGGAAAAGTGTCTAGCACATAGTAGGACCTCAAAAAAAGTGTTTATGAATGAATGACTGGACTAACAGAGTCACTTCATAGAACACCTAATACAGCCTATCAGTATCAGAGGAAGGGAAACAAGGCCAGAAAATGACAGTGACTGACTCTGTAGTGGTCCATTAAATTGCTTTCCTTCCAGACTAGAAATTAAGTGTAGCACCCAGCCAGGGAGCAGGCCCAGCCCACCCTTGATCAGGGTTAATCCAGGGCTCAGTACAACACCTGACACATAACATGTGCCCAGCGAGTATCTGTGAAGGGAAAGGTCACTTCACTAATTGGTAAGAGAGCAGGGTAGGAGACCTGGGATTCCTGCCTCCTGCTCAGGGCTCTTTTCACTATATCCTGCTGTCATGAAAATTGATTTATATTCAGGACCTGGAAGAGTACATAACAATTGGATCATCAAGGACATGCTAGTAGGGTGCAGATGCTGAGGCACTGATTACTATTTAAATTTCTTTGTGAATAGGTGTCCAGTAGGCACAGTTGGAACTCATTGTGTCGGGATCTGAATCTGCCTGCAGTAGGAATGCTGGATGTCATTAACATAGCAGAAGACCAGCATGGCTACCCTGGTTCTTTTTAAACAAACATATGCTTTCAGATGTGCCTGGGGCTCGCTGGACTCCGGAACCTTCACTCTTAAGCCACAGGGTGTCAGAGCTGGGACAGCATACTTCCAACATTCTCTCCTGCTTCGTAATGATCTGTCTATGTTCTCCCTGTTCTTCAGGGCCCAGCCAAAAGTAACATCCAGGATTCCTGCTTGCATCAGCTGGTGCATCCAGGAACACTTTTTTGCTCCTTTGGCTGACAAAGCAAAGTTTCTGTTGCTTTTCACCTTGTCTCACAGAGACTGCTTTCCAAGAGAGAAATTGTCTCTCAGAACCAAGTGACTATAAAATATCTGAGCTTAAAGAAATCTTGTACATCTCCCAAAGCAGTTTCCCAAACTTCAGGTAGTTGCATACTATCTCACAATCTTTTTTCTTTGTTTTTTGAGACAGGTCTCACTATGTCATCCAGGCTGAAATGCAGTGGCTTGAACACAGTTCACTGCAGCCTCTACCTCCTCCTGGACTCAAGTGATCCTCCCACCTCAGTCTCCTGAGTAACTGAGACTACAGGTTCATGCCACCATACCCAGCTAATTTTTAATTTTTGTAGAGATGGGGTCTTACTGTGTTGCCCAGGCTGGTCTTGAACGGCTGAGCTCAAGCAATCCTCCTGCCTTGGCCTCCTAAATTGCTGGGATTACAGGCATGAGCCACCATGCCCTGTTCACAGTCTTTGTTATAGCTATTGTTACATTCATAGTGAATCATTTTTTTCCCTCTTTCTGCTTTCTATGGCTAAATCAGTGTATTTTTGAAAGAAAGCAATATCTTTGAAAACATGAGCATAAGATATATGTTATATATTGTCTCTGTATAAAATAAACATATAGCTATTTACTATAATCATAACATACTTATTATTTATAGCTACATATAGCTAAACAGCCTCTCTGTGCACCTCCTAAAACCAACTATGCTTCTACCAGTGATACATATATCTTGCTTTTAAAACATTTTTCCAGGGCATCACATTCATTAGACAGAGCCTGGAAATGAGACTCAGGGGGAGGCAGGCTCTGTCCCCAGGCTGGTATTAATAGAGGTTTGGTGGAAGGCTGGTTTGGCACTCAGTCCTGCTGGTTCTCAGACCACAACTCTATCAGCATATTCTTCCCCAGTTGCAGTAGCCAATCGTGTGCTCCATGCATCGGTCTGATGTTACAAGAAAAGAGGAGATTTCAAGTCATAGGTTCGAATTCCAGCTGTACGTTGTTGCTACACAAGTGTCTGCCAAGTTTATGGTTAATCCTCTCCGGTCTATTTCCCTGCAGGCAGTAAGGATAATGTATTATCTGGACTTGTGGAAACATTTACAATTTTAGCCTGACTCACTAAGGATCTCATTCCATAGACTTGCCAGCAGTTGTCCAATAGAAATATGAAATAAGCCACATAGGTTATTTAAATTTTATTGTGACATTCAAAAAATGAGTAAAAAACAGGTGAAATTAATTATTACACAATATTTTATTTAACCCATTATATCCAAAATAGTCTCATTTCAATATGTAATCAATATTAAAATATGAATAAAACAGTTTCCTTTTGTAACATTAAATTTGCAAAATCCGGTGTGTATTTTATACTTAAAGCATATCTCAGTTCAAACTGATTTTTCGTCAAATAACTTGACCAGAATTTAGATTTTATAAAGTTTATACAATTGAAAATGTAGATTCATATACCCAAGATTTCCAAACATATTTAAAATTGTTCCATTAACTGAATTATCAGCTTTTAACTTTAAAAATATTCAGATCAAAATATTTGAAAAACAATAGCATAAAAATGAAACACTAAAAATACAAACATAATACAGTACAATGATTAAATAGCATTTGCATTGTATTAGGTATAAGTAATCTAGAGGTGATTTTAAGTATACAGGAGGATGTATGTAGGTTATATGCAAATACTGCACCATTACATGTAAGTGACTTGAGCATCTGAGGATTTTGGTATCCTCTGGGTACAATCCCCTTCAGATACTGAGGGGCAACTGTATTTAAAATCAAATAAAATTAAACATCAGATTCCTTATCATACTGGTCATATTTTAAGCTCTCAATAACCACATGATTCTTGCGGCTACCATATATGACAACAAAAGTCTGGCCTCTAACCTTGTTTGTTTTCATATTTCTTGTCATGTAAAATAGTTATTGAATGTATGTTGAACTTAAACATCTTTAAAATATCTGTGCTTGTGATGGTTTGTCTGGTTATCTATCACAAGATACCATGAGACAAGCTGGATTGAAATTAATACGCTCTTAGTCGAGATGGCAAAGCTAGTGCTTATGGAAGTCACACGCCTAGCCTAGGGTCACAGAGGTAGGAAACAGTAGAGGCAAGCCTAGAACTCCGGGTTGTCATTTCCTCAGCAAGGCTTTGCTCAGCATCCTTAGTGAAAATTGTTAGCTTACCTACCATTTAAAGAGCAGTTAGATTTGAAGACTAATCCATCAAATTTGTTCCTTTAAAATACTCATTTTATCACATACTTGGTGTTATGCCTTAATAGTTTGAGCCCACCGTTTTTTTAAACCCGAAAGGAAGGGAGATGAGGTTATTGGCAAAATGCTGAACTAATTAGCTCCACCGTAGGTTTACTTAGAAGGCTCATTTTAGCAGCTGTATTATTTAAGCATCAGATAACTGATTTGTTAATAACTCTTTTTCTTCCTCTAGTGAGTATAATTTTCTTCTCTGGGGTTCATAAAGGTAAAACTTTTCCCACATAGAGGCCTGATTGTCATGTTCAGTCTTTGATAAGGTTTATTCTTATGCCAGGTTTTCTGGTTTTTCTTCTCTTTTCTCTCCCATCCCGCTCCCCTGCCCCAGGTTGCAGGGTGTGTGGGAGTGCTAATCTATATAGGATCTTTTTTTTCCCCTCCCTCTTCTGTTTGTCTTCCTTTGACTATTTTCTCATGTGAAGGCAAATACAATAATAACATCTTACTTTCTAAAACTCTTTTCATCCTGATTGAATTCTGAGCACCACAGAACACATTGCATTTCAAAACTTATGGAAATGCAGTCTTACAGTTTACAAATTTAGACAACATGAAAAGTCAGACACACAGAGCCCTTGAAGCACATTAATTCACTCATAACATGCCCCATCCTCTGAACAGCTACAATTAATTGTCACCAAGCTAAGCCAGGCCTTTTGCTAAAGGTAGCATAGACCTTGTTAAGGGAAGGGGAATGATGTTTATTTATGTGTCTACATTTCCATCTGATTACTGGGAGCCCACACAGATCTGCTGGGTTCAAACGAGCACTGTTGGAAGAGGAGTTTGTACTTTCACTGCAGTTTCCCAGACAAACCAAGAGTTTGCATCTATTGTAACGCTTACCTCTCCTATCTTTCTTTCCAAGGCGGTGAAGTCCATGTTGCTTTTACATACTGTGTGAAATCTGCCTTGAACCATTTAGAAGAATAAAACCCAAATGCCTGCCATCTTGTATGAGGCCTGCATCTGTCTCTCATCTACACTGCCCAACCTTACCCCCTTTGCTGCCTGTGCTTTCTGCCTGAGGCCACACTGGGGATTTTGTCTGGATCAAGCGTCTTCCGGCTTCCAGAACCTCTTGTTATGCTCTTCTATGAGCTGACTCCTTCAAACCTCCCCCGTCCTGGCTCAACAGCACCTTCTCAAATGGGCCTGCTCTGCCCACCTGCCAATTTGTGTCATATTTTACAGCAGTATTGTTCCTCCTGCAACTCCTCACTATATGCCTCTTATGTTGTTTTGCTAATTTGTTTAATGGTTTAGTGTGTGGTCCTCCCCATCAAGGTTCTATTTTAGCCATAAAACGGAGTGTGTAGCGGTGGCCCCAGAAGTCTGTTCTCAGAGGCATCACCTTTGCAAAAAAGGGGGGTTGGAGTACACTCACTTGGTAGTCTTTAATTACAACAAATATCAGTGGGTAGAATCCAAGAGTGATTTTAAAATCTGTCATCCATGTTGGAGGAGAGCAACAACTCTATCCATGTCTCTTCCAGCTCGTGGCTGGATGAAATTATTGTTTACCTGGTCAGATTGGTAAGGGGAATATGGCCAGGGGGATTTTTAATTACCTTTTTCATCCAGCTACCTGACATTATTTTTTTCCAGTTATTATTCTCTCTGAGAGCATCTTATTCAGCTCTCATATTTATAGGTAATTTTTTTAATGATATGTAATGGAAGGGAGCCCTAAAATGAAAAGGAACCAAAATAAATTCCTTTCACTATCCTTTAGTCCTAAATCAAAACTCAAGCTGAATTTTGGCAAAAGAAATGAGTTTGTACTACACTACAGCCACACGCATTTTGGAATAGAGGGAGATGGAGGACAGGGAAAAGAGGAGAAAATTTACCCTTGTTTAATGTCAGAACTTCCAAAGTCCTTTCACATATATTGTTTCATTTAGTATTTAACTAAAGCTAGAATAGGAGTTATCATCTGCATTTTCCATATAAAGACTATGAGATGCAGACAGGAAAGGAACAACTTGCTTGGGCAAACTGATGCGTTGTTTATGTATCATAAAGAGTGTGTTCCCTTGTGTGTTTATGTGTTTCACTTGGGTTTCAATTCAGGTATTTGAGCTCTCTTGGTAGTATGTAGAAGAAATGCTAGGAAGGATTCTGAAGCTGTGTCAAAATTTAGCCAGAAAGCAGGCTGATTGATTAATCATGTCTGTCACAGACATGGGAGCAGTCGTGGTTATAGGGTAGTGGGCATGCCATGTAATTTAGAACCTTGATAAATCCAAAGTTCCAAAGTCTGAGCCATCAATGCAATCTAAATTTTGAGTCACCGAGATACTTGAATCCTATTTCTGACTTCTCCAATAATGAGTAGTGTGGTCTTCAAAGGTCACTAACTTCTCAAACATTATTATGAGTCTATAAAATCAGAACATTGGAGTAGATGATTGATAAGGCTTTCTAGCTGAAATAATCTATAATTTTATAAGAAGTTTATAATGACTGTATCATTAGAACAAGCATATTCATATAGTGCCACATTCCATTCTGATATACTAGCACATTTTTTTCTTCTCTTTTTCACTCAAGTAGATTATGTATACAGGATGTTTACTTATATAAATAATGTAACTATTTAAAATATTCACATCAACTCATTTAGCGTTAAATCTGAAGCATGTCATGCGTTTACTCTAGCACATATTGGGAAGCAGTCAGATTCTCATTTCTTCTTATTTTTCATGGTGACAGCACTTGACCTACACAACGCACTCTGTTTACTGAACATATGCTGATGATCATGAAAGTCACGGAGTAGAGAACCAGAGAAGCAAACTTGTAGGAAAAGGGGATCAAAAGATACTGTAATTTATATAGTCATGAAGAATTTTATTTCTTTCTATGACAAAATAAAACATGTTCATTATAGGAAGATTAGGGAATGGAGAGGAGGAAATAGCTTGTGTTTATAGTACTTGATAGCAGGAATTATGTTTATCTTACCAACCATTGTGTTGTCAATGATTTGCAGAGTGTCTGGAACTAATTACAAAATATATTCTGAGTGTATGAATAAGTAAATGAATAACAATAAGAAGTAAAAAAAAAAAAAATCACAACTAATCCTGAAACACAGAGATAACTAGTATTAACAAGTAGTATATTTCCACCTAGACTTTTCAATGAGGCAAACATATACATGTTTATCTTTTAAAACCAGCCTCATTGAGGTGTAATTTATATATAATAATTGTCATCAGTTTTAAGTATGCAGTTTGATGAATTTTAACAAATATATGTACACATCACCACCACAATCAAGATATAGAACATTTTCTTTACCCCAATATTCCTGTGACCCTTTGTAGTAAATCTCTCTGCATCCCTTACCCAAGTAATCAGTAATCTGATTTCTCTCATCATGAGTTTGCAGTTTCCTGAATTTTGAGTTAATGAAATCAAACAGTATATTCTTATTTGTGTCTGACTTCTTTCATATAGCAAAAAGCTTTTAAGATATGTTTATGTCATTACATATCAGCAGTTGGTTCCTGATCATTTCTTTATGGTTATACAATTTGTTTATTCATTCACCAGTTAGATACTTAGGTTGTTTCCAATTTTTGTTATTGTTATGAAGCTATTATTAACATTCCTGTACAAGTCTTTCTGTGGACCTATGTTTTCCTTTCTGTTGAGTAAATATCTAGGAGTAGAAATGCTGAGTTAAATTTTAACTTTATACAAAATTGCCAACTGTTTTCCAAAGTGATTGTATCATTTTGCATTCCTACTAGCAATGTAGGGAAGTTCTATTTGCTCCATGTTCTCAACAGCACTTGCTATTGTCATTCTTTTCAATTGGAGTCATTCTAAATGGGTGAGTAGAAGTAGATCATGGTGGTTGTAGTTAGTATTTACTTAACAATTAATGATGTTGACCAGCTTTTCCTCTATTGATTTGCCATCTGTATACTCATCTCTGGGGATGTGTCTATTTGAATTCTTCCTCTTTTTTTTCCCTCTTTTTTGCTTTTTTTGTTTTAAAATAATCTAGTTGTTTAACTTTTTGTTGGGGAGTTTATGATGAACGCATCATAAACCCATTTGTATGTGCTATTTACAAGATCTTTATCAGATATATACTTATCATGTATATTTCCCTAATCTGTAATTTGCCTTTTTATTTTCATTACAATGCCTTTGACAAAAGAAGGATTTTAATGTTGATGAGGTCCTATTTGAAAATTCTTTACAGTTGGTACTTTAGGTATCCTATGAATGGAATCTTCTTTCCCTAACCCAAGGACTTTCTTATATATTATTATTATTTTTTTTTAGTTTACTGAAAGTTTTTATGAACAAGTATTGAATTTTTTCAAATGTATGTTCTATATTGATTGAGATATTCACATGGGCTTTCTTGTTAGTCTAAAATATGGTGAATAATATTAATAGATTTTTGAATATTATTATGTAATAAAAAATTTGTGTCATCTTTACCCCTGGTTCTTGGGCTGGATCTTCTAAACTCTTGTAATTTCTTGATTGATAAGAGTGTCTTTGTTATTCATGGTGGTGTCTTTTTCCCCTTGTTAAATCTGGTTAGAGCTTTCTCTAATTTTATTGATCATTTCCAAGATTCAGATTTTATTTCATTGATTTTCTCAGTTTTTTTTCTTGCTTTGTTTTTCCGTCTCCATTTTTATCATTAGTATTTTTGGCTACTTATATTAGATTTCATTTTCTTTCCTTTTTCTACTTTTCATATAGAAATTAGAACATAGATTTAAGTGTAAGTATATAATACTATAAATTTCACTTTCAGCACTGTTTTACCTACATCTTATAGTTTTTTCATGCTGCATTTTTATCTTCATTCAATTCAAATAGTTTTCTAAACTCCTTTGTTATTTCTTATCATACCCATGACTTATTAAGAGGTGTGTTGTTTAATATCAAATATTGGAGATTTTTCAAGTACATTTGTGTTTTCTGGCTTCTAATTCAATTTGTATCAGAGAACATATTCTGTGCACATTCAATCATTTTAACTTTATTTATGTTTTTCAGGAGGCTAGCCATATTTCTTTGGATCCTCTTAATTCCTTTGTGGGGACCCAGATTTGTATTTGGTATTGTGCTCCTTATATCAGAAAGATTTCTTTTAACACTCTTCATAATGCAGGTCTCTTGACAACAAATTAGGTCCGTTTTCCTTGATTTGAAAATACCTAATTTGTCTTAAAATTTTAAAGTATATTATTGTTGAGTATAGAATTCCTACTTGAAGGTGCTTTTTGCTCCAGCACTCTAAAAATGTGGTTCCATTGTCTTCTGACCCTCATGATTTCTCACAAGCTATATGCTGTAATTTTTACCTTTGTTCTTTTAGAAGAAGTGTGACTTTTTCTCTAAATGTTTTTAATACATTTTCTTATCATTGGTTTTCAGCAGTTGAATTATCATATACCTAGGTGCCATGTTCTTTAATTTTTTCTGCTTTGGGTTTGTTGATCTTTTGAGTGTACTGTTTTATACATATTTGGAAAAAATGAGCTACTTTTTTTTTTCATTTCTTTTTCTTTTCTATCACCCTGCTCCTTATATTCTGATTATGCACACATTCCTCTGCTTGATTTTTTTCCAGGTCTTACTGAAATCTATTTAACTTTTTTTCTGCCTTTTTTCCCCCTCTGCTTCATTTTGGAGAATTCCCATTTACTATGTCTCAAGTTCATTGATCTTTTCTTTGGCAGTAACTAATACTATTTTTTATTTTAGATACTGTATTTTTGTATCTATAACTTCCATTTTCATCTTTGAAAACTGCATTTCTCCTCTCATGTTCATATTTCTTCTATTTGTCTGAAAATATTGAATATATTTATAGAAGCTGTTTACATTTCCTTGCATTCAAATTTCCGTATCCATATTATAAATCTGATATTAATTTATTTTCTGGTTATTATCATATTTGCTAGCTTTTTTGGATGCTAGTAATTTTTTTATTGGATGTTAGATATTATAAATATGTATCATTATATGCTGAATATTCTGTATAACATATCAGACTTATATGTTTCTTTGTTTTGGCCCACATTACTATACTTGGGAAACAGTTTATTCCAATATTTGCTTTTAAAAAGTTTTGTTATGACTGGTCCAGAGCAGCATTTATGCTGAGACTAATTTAATCCTACTCTGAAGGCAATACCATTCTCAGAATTTGGCCTACTGCCTCGCGTATTAGAAGTTCTTTATGTTGTAGCTTGTGAGAACAGGCACTGTTTCTAGCCCTCTATGAACTCTAGAAATTGATCAGCCTACCGCTACTGGATATCCTTTCTTTGGTCTTAATTTTATCTCACACTTATATAGGTCATACTCAACTACACAGCTGAGAGGAGTCCTATACAGATCTCTAGAGATATTTCTTTGTGTGGCCCCTTTATCGCTAGTACTCTGCCCTGAAAACTCTAGTTATCTTGGCCTCCCTAAACTACAGTCTTCATCTCAAGTTGGGATACTTCTGGGTTTCAATTCTGTTCTGTCTCCTTGTGCTGCTACCTCAAGAGTGCCTCTCAGAGTAACCTGAGTTAGTCAGTGCACACCTCGTAATCCTGTACTGCCTGTTGTTCAGTCTTGTATTCAATTGTTTTTCTTTAATTTTGTTTAGATTTCTAGTTATAAAAGCAAATTCCCATAGCAGTTAATCCCTCATGGGCAGAGTGGAGATCTCATACATACACTGTGAAAGGTATCATATTACACCTGCTGTCTTATAGATTGTTTTGTTTATCCACTTACTATGAACGTTTTCCTAAAACATTAAATGTTCTTCAGCAACTCAATTTTAAAAGCTGTTGAGTAGTGTATGAGTTCATTTAATCAATACTTTATAGTTGTACATATAAGTCATTTCATTACCAAAAACAGTATCATTGATATCTGTATACCTTAAAAAAATTTAAAATTTAAAAAACTAAACTTTCAATGCCTCTAGTCAGAGTACAGAACTAGTTAAAATAAAAAAAGGCATGAAATCTTCATCAGAGGATTGTTTACCAAAACCTAGATTATTTGACCAAATTGATAAAGAGATTTGGAACAGAGATATTTAATACACAGTTGCCAAAATGCCACTGAAGTTGGAATTTTATCTACTAGCCTCTTTCTATCAGAATCTTGAGCAAAGATACTTGTCTTCTTCCTATAAGAAAGAGATACATAAAAACTGTATGATTAATTTTCAAATTTATCTTCTAAGGTGGGCCCTTGCATTATCATTAATTTAGTTCGGTTTTCTTCATCCCCCCATCTTCAACTACTGTAAATTGGAAAAATTGTGAAGGGTCATTTTAAAACAGTAGTCTTGGTGGTATCCCTGATAGTGCATCCAAAGAACCAAAAATATCCTAAGTCTATATTCTCTATATATGTAACTTATTCATAAATGTTATACATTATTATATCCATATAGTATGTTTGTCATCACCTATATACATAAGAAAAATAAACTTTGAAGGATGAAAAGTATACAGAAATAGAATTCTAATATTTTCTCCTCAAAACCCATAGTAGATCATCTTTCCATCTCTATGATATGTGTTTACCCACTTTGGAGACCCTTTTTTCTCAAATATAAAATAGAATAAAATAAACGAATGCCAGGATAGGTAAGTGACTTCTTAAGTTGACATATGACATCTCAATAAAGCACAAGTTATTATTCACATTTTATACATAAGGTACCTGAGGTTGAGATGGGTTAGAAACACCTAAAATTTTATATGGTAAGCAGGAGTGTTCAATTTAAATGCAAGTCTCCTTATTCTGAGTTCAATTAACTCGCCTTTTCACAACTGTGTCTCACCCTTTGAAAAATAATACTTCATGCCTGATATATAAGGACAATATGCCCAAGCAGCCTACTACCATTAACTAAAAAAGCTTTCAAGATAGGCCAGGCGCAGTGGCTCATGCCTGTAATCCCAGCATTTTGGGAGGTTGAGGCAGGCAGATCACCAGGTCAAGAGATGGAGACCACCCTGGCCAACGTGGTGAAACCCCGTTTCTATTAAAAATACAAAAATTAGCTAATTGCTGGCCACGGTGGCACTCCTCTGTAGTTCCAACTTTTCTCAGGAGGCTGAGGCAGGAGAATTGCTTGAACCCAGGAGGCGGAGGTTGCAGTGAGCCGAGATCGCACCACTGCTCTCCAGCCTGGCGACATAGTGAGACTCCATCTCAAACAACAACAAAAAGTGTTTCAAGATATGATAAAATCTTAGTTTGCAAAACAAATCACAAAAGATATGTTATTAAATTAATACAATTTAATGATGATATTAGTAATCATATTAGAATATAATATGCAGGAGATGACATTTAATCCCATGTTTCGACATCATTGGCTCTTCATTCTTTCTCTTGTTTCAGGTGTGGGAAGAAGTGAGGTCAGTGGGAATTAACTTTTCATATTCCAATTAATGAGGTGAGATTTTTGGTTTAAAGTAGGCCTAAAAAATGGCATGGAAATGGGCTAGAAGGAGGGAGGCAGAGCACTTGGAGAATAAAGGAATCTTTGGGGGAAGTCCCAAATCCCAGCTGTTATCCACCAAGTAATCACGTACAGCAGAAAGTGAAAGACTGGACCAGATTCAGTCACTGACCTGGAGATGAAATTCTCCATTTTCCATTATCAACTCAGCCAGAAGTTTACTCCCCCTGGAGCCATATTTAGCCAACTTGCTATCTCCCTCCACCCTGCCTGGTTCATAAACACGGATATAGGCATGGAGGTGAACAAACCCAAGCATTCTCTTCCCAAAGGGCAAACTATTTTTGTACTGCATCAAGCAGAGTGCAGGGACCAGAAATAGTTGTTGCAAATAAAATAACAATATTAAATTCTGTTTGCAGTCCTGAGAGTGATAGGTAAAAGGAGATAAGAAGAGAAGATGAAGAATCAGAACTGAAAATCTTCAGCCCACTGGCTATAGTAAAGTGAATATGTTTTAGGCAGGTGCAGCTCGATATTGGAGAAAGAACATAGCTTGACAGTGGAAAGAACTGTGTTTACACCCCCCACTTTACCGTCTCCTGTGGCTGGATTTATAGCACAGCACGTCTACGTTGCTGGCCTCAGTGAGATGACATTTCAAATGGGAATGCAATTTCTGATGCCGCCATAGAGTCATTCTGGATATTAATGTGAGAGTAAACATGAGAGTGTTTATTTAGTGTTTATCATTTACCTTCTACTCATTCTCTAGCAACATGACTAAGTGACTCTTTTCTTCTACTCTCCACAACTTTTATCTACATGGCCATTCCTCTTCCCAAAAATGTTGGAAGAGCTTGTCTTAGCCCATTACGCAAAGTAAAATGAAATGGATGAAATTAATTATAATCGCATTTTATTAAAGCCCATATATCAAAAATACCATCACGACAACATTTCACCAATATAAAAATTATTATAGACATTTAACATTCCTTTTCCATACCCTGTCTTCAATACTAGTTGTGTGTTTCACATATACAGCATATTTCAATTCAGACTCACCACATCTCAGTTGCTCAACAGCCACGGGGGGCTAGATGCTGCCACTTCTAAGAGCTGGTCCGAGAGGAGACAGCTTTCTCCATTTTTGTGGATGGATTAGTTTCCTAAGGTTACTCTTGGCTGGCCAAAAACCATGTCAGTGGCCTGGGGAATATTCTGTAATACCAGCTAAGTTTTAGAGTTTTAATCAGTTTAACCGTTTTATTTCTGATATTTGAGATTCAAACATCAGATTGAAATTGGGATGGAGTAGATTTTAGAACCTGACTTTTAAAGATCATTTTAGCTCTGATTCCTGATTCAGTGCCCCATGAATACTTCTAAAAGCATCTCCTGTTGTTCAGATAAATAAAGCTGAGAAAAGAGTGGGCCAGACCAGATTAAAACCCCAGTGCCCTTCTTTTCCCATCATCAATGTTTGAGTTAGAATGCCATTGGATTCCAAGGGATTCTGTTTGTGCAGCATGAATGCAGATGTGCCCAAGTGTATAAGACCTTTGCTCAGTCTACCATATCATAAATTTGTCAAGTTCACGAAAGCATGGAGGATTATTCAGTTTAAATTGAATGAGAATGGTGATGGTTGTTACAAATTAATGTCAACAACAACACAAATCAAAAACAAAACTAAATCGGAGACCTCCTCATTCACTAATAAAATAGCATTTTATCCCAAGTCTTTAGACTAGACCAAAGATCTCCTAGAACCAGACAGTCCCAACTGAATCTGTTAATCCTGAAATTTTAAGGCAATTATGAGGAAAGGTTTTCTTATATTTATAAAAGCACAGATGCCCTGGGAGGGGTTTAGGTTCCCCTACCTTTCGGTAGAGGTCTGTGGGAGAGGTCTAGACCTATGATCATGTATTAGGCAGTTGAGACCTATTGGTCTTATCTAAGGTAGATGTCACCTTCCCAGGAGACAGATGTTTGTGCAAGGAATTTTGGGCATAGTTAAATAGGCTCACAGCTTGAGGGGTATTTGTTTGCAAAAGAGAAATGCAGTTTGCATTCCACAAGAGACCTAGACAGCCACAGAATATCAACACAGCTCTCCAGGAGCATATTCAACCAGGTTTAAACTAGCGATGAACAGGCATAACTATTCTCACTTGGAAATAATACATGCTGCTAGCACTTGAAAATGGGTTGATAAAAAATCCATCTCTCTGCCTTTTCCCAGCTAACAAGCTGCATTTTGTGAGAACAGTAAGAGGAGCAAGGAACCAGGTCTGATCCTAACTCATTGATCATGGGACTTTGTAACAAGTCTTGTCTATAGAATATCAATGGGCAGAAATGAAGGATCCCTCGCTCAGGAAACCTCTTGGCTTTGAACAGCAAGTGGGATCTATGTTGTCCCACCCTGGGTAACTTTTTAAGGATTTGGGAAACCAGCCAGAGAGAAAGCACTTATTGGGCCTTTTTCTAGCTCCTAGGTGCATTTCAGCTGCCAGATTTGTTGTCGTTGTGGTTGTTTTTAAAGTGAACTTTTTAAAAAGTGTCTCCTTGACCTTCTTTATAGCGTATGATAAAAATCAGCTGGTATAGTGTATGATAAGTGAGTCAAGATTATGCCACTGCACTCCAGCCTGGGCAACATAGCAAGACTCTGCCTCTTAAAAAAAATTACAAAAATTACTACATTGTATGTAATAGGTGAGTATTTTCCATTATTTGAGTTGTTGTCATAATACAGGTTAATGCAGCAAGCAGAAAGTGTATTCTAGTTGCTCACTATGTGTTAGCATTTTATAGTATCTCTGCATGCAGAAAGAAAGAGAGTTTAAAAAAACTAGATTAGGTGTTTGTGAGCTTAGGTGTGTTGATGGTTTTCATTCCTTCACTCAGCAGATATTGACTGAATCCATGCCCCATGCTAGATGATGCCTTAGGTTCTAGGTTTTAATCCTAAATCTACCACATATAAACTATGAAGTCTAGGGTACTTTCTGAACCATAAGCTCCTTGACAATGAGATAATACACGATCTGCTTTAGTCATACACTGAATGAAGAATGAAGTGTGTTAGTTGCTCTGCCAAGCAGTAATATTTTTAATCCTTACTGAGTTCTCTATCACTGGGGCAATTTTATATATGAGGCTGATTTTACATATGCAACTCAGAGAAGTGAAATAACCTAGACCAATTGAACTAATGGCAGAGGAGGAATTTAAATCCAAGTTCATCTGGCTTCAAAGATTATGCTCTGAGTTATACTTTTCATAAATATGAAAGTCTTATAATCACACAGAACTATTTTGTCATGTTTTGTTATGATATAGCTAATTTCATGTACCAACTCCAAATATCTCTATTGAATCTTAGGAGTTTTGTGATTGCTTTTACCTGTCAGCTTTTAGAAGGAGGAAGATAATCTGACAGGACAGAAAGCAGATCACTGTGCTTCTTAGGTCCAGTGCATCAGATAGATCAACATTTCAGCTGGGATTTTGTTGCTTAGCTGAGACCTGAGCAGCAGAGTTTGTACTGGACTCGGTTCTGAATCTATACCTCATGGATGTAACAGAGCAGGAAGCTATCCTGCAATTAGGTCTTAAGCACAGACTAGAGCTCATGGACTCATCAGCCATCAGAGATGAAGGGTACTTTCAAGACACTTTCACTAAATTTTCTCAAAACAGAGGCCTACAGAGATTAAATAGCTTTCTTAGGTCTGTGTGAGAATTCTGCTGAGAAACAGAGCTAATAAGATGGCTAGAGATATTATTGATAGATAGATGGATAGACAGATTTTATAAAGAATTGGCTCATGTGATTATGGAGGCTAAGAAGTCCCAAGATTCTGCAGAATAAATCGACAAACTGGGGACCCAGAAGGGCTGAAAATGTAGCTGCAGTCTGAATCTAAAGGCTGAGAACTAGGAGAGCTAATGTTTCAGTTCAACCGTGAAGGCAGAAAGAAGCAATGTTTCTGTTGTAAAGTATTCAGGCACGAAAAATCCTTTCTTGTTGAGGAAAGAGCAGGAAAGAGGGTCAGCCTTTTTGTTTTATTTCGGTATTCAGCTGATAGAATACCAGTTGAATACCTTGGGTGAAAGTATCTATCTTAGGAACAACAGTCTGTTTTATTCAGTCTAATAATTTTTAGTGTTAATCTTGTTCAAAAATACTCTCAGAGAAATACCCAGAGTGATATTTGAGCAAATATCTGGGCACCCCATAGTCCAGTCAAGTTGATGCATAAAACTAACCATCATGGAGTCATGCTGTTAAATGAAGGAAAAAGCCATGAAAAGAGCACAAGCCTTTGGATTAAATTTTTGGATTATATTCTTTTACACACTGATTTCATAGATTTCATGATGTATTGATTAAAAATATTCACTTGTGTACATTAACAAAACCAATTGATTTCTAGATCAAGGAGTGGGGAAATGGCATATACAGATTACTGCTAAGTGTTTTATTGGTATTTTTAGTAGATAGATATCTGAAATATGCTCTGTAGTCTACTTGAGCCAGGAAAAAGAGACCATTAAAAAATATTTTAAGCATTCCCTTCCTAATCACATTCACTTTCTCCTGTTCTTTGTGATGCTTGTGAGTTTAGACATGTAAAGTTAAAAAAAGTAGAATCAATTTTTCACTATATTTGGTAATGTTTAATAACACCATTAAAGTATTTCAAGATTAACTGTGACCATTGAATTGTAAAATGTGTAAGGTTCAGCAGTATTTAAGAATCTTTTTGATAAAGTGTACTGGGATTCTGAAACAACCTTGAGAAAGATGTAAGAAAAATATTATCTCCATGTTGAAGATGAAGATACTGGTTTAAGACATTGCTGAGGGTCAGCCAACTAGGGGTGAAGGTGACTGTCCCAAGCTTCACCTAATGTTTTTAAGGTGAAAGTTTAAAAGAACGTATTTCAAATTTAAAATTATTTGTTTATACCTTTGCCTAGGAACAACTAGTGGAAAGATTTGATTAGGGTCAAAGAAGCTGGTGGTGTTGACATTTGCTGTGTGTCATTGGTGTAGACGTGTATAGCAATTATCTCTTTTCCATATTTTTGGTAATAGCACCCCACTTTTTTGGAAGAGTCACTTTTTTTTCTTAGTTAGTCTGATTGAGATACTGTTGAGATATTCCCTGCATTCGAAGTATGAGAGGAACATGAAGGGGAATCAGTGGTGGGAACACAGCATTATCGTAGCAAGATGCATTCTTAAGATTTTGTTTGGGACTATTAGGAGCAGTTAATATTGGCATTTGACTACGTATGGAGAAAATCAGCCTGAGAACCAACCAACCCAGAAGAGAAAGAGCTGAGAGAGGCAGGATTCGTTCTGGTGACATGGAGCCAAACCTGAAGAATGTTCTACCTTTTAACTTTTCAGTTACATCAACCAAGACATGCCTTTTGTTTGTTTGCTTTGCTTCATTCAGTTTCATATGAGTTTTCTGTCATTTACAGGCAAGAGAGTGCTAATTGATATGGCAAGTTTGATTACTCCCTCTCAAAGTCTGTCTGAAGTTGCTGTAGTCTCCTGGCGTGTGCAGTGATCCTGAAAGATTATTAGCATGAGAAAGTATATGGCTTGGTTGTATCATGGTCTGATTATGATGATGTTGATGATGATGGAGTCTCACTCTGTCACCCTGGTTGGAGTGCAGTGGCATGATCTTGGCTCACTGCAAACTCCACCTCCTGGGTTCAAGCAATTCTCCTGCCTCAGCCTCCCGAGTAGCTGGGATTACAGGCCTGTGCCACTACACCTGGCTAATTTTTGACAGGGTTTCGCCATATTGGTCAGGCTGGTCTTGAATTCCTGACCTTGTGATTCACCCACCTCAGCCCCCAAAGTGCTGAGATTATAGGCATGAGCCACCATGCCCAGCCAGTCCGATTATTTAATAGTGTCATTATAAGCAAGATCGAATACAAGCAAATGTCCTAGTATAGAAGAACAATGACTAAATTCATTAACTGTGGCTTTGTTTTCCTTCTCTTGGTTAAATCAAACAGACATTCTTGGTACACCTGTCCCTAGTAAAGCTTTCAGTGACCACATATTAACAAAAGAGGATTTGATATCTACAGTGTGTGAATTGCATAAATGTATTTCACACAAGCAGCAGCAGGGACTCAGGCTCTGTACATAATATTCTTTGCTGACATCTGTAATAAAACACAGATGATACAAGCTATGCAGCACTTGAGCTTCAGGGTAGAAAGGTAAAGATATCCTTAATTCACAGTTTAGATAATTTTTTTGATTTCATCTTGCCATTGGACAGACATGCTTTTATCTCTAAAATCTACAAAAGGCCTTCAACTATCTTATGTAGAGAACATGCTGGACTGACACTTAGCTTTCATCCCCTTTGCCACATCTAATTGATTGGTAGTTTTTGCTTGAGAATTGTGTTTTGGGATTTGCAAAGGAGAGTTCCATGATGGATCAGTAATGGCCCAGGCAAGAGGTGGGCAAGAGGTAGGACCAGGGAGAAAGAAACCAAGAGATGTTGAAAACTGACAAATATGTGATAGTTTGAAGCGAAATAAAGGCTAGCTTGATGAATTCCAGCTAATTATAATAGAAGTAAATTAAAACACTGATAAAAAATATATTTGTTATAAAATAACAAGTTAACCATACCACCTCAAAATAGCAAACCTGAAAATGAAACTGTAAAGAAAATGTAATTATATGCCAGTGTGATCTCACTTAGCACTCAAGTAGAAGAGACTGCAGTCTCTGTGTTACTTAGGCTAGTTTAAGAGAGTGCAAACTAGCTGAGCACAGACTAGCACAACAATTAAGAACACAGATTACAGGATTGGGTTTCAAGCTCTTACTATCTGTGATTTTATTTTATTTTTTTTAGATACCGTTTTGCTCTGTTCCCCAAGCTGGAGTGCAGTGGTGTGATCATAGCTCATTGCAAACTATTAGTCCTGGGCTCAAGCAATCTTCCTGGGACTACAGTGCATGTCACCATGCCTGGCTAATTAAAACAAATTGTTTTTTGTAGAGATGGGGGGTCTTACTATGTTGAGCAAACTGGTCTGGAACTTCTGGCCTCAAGCAATTCTTGGCCTTCCAAAGTGTTGGTAGTATAGGCATGAGCCACCAAGTCTGGTCTGGCTTTGTGATCTTAAGGTTTTTTTTTTATTTTAATTTTTGTGGGTACATAGTAGGTGTATATATTTATGAGGTTCATGAGATGTTTTGATACAGACATGCAATGCATAATGATCACATCATGTAAAAGCTGTGTGTTCTTAAGCAAATTATTTTACCCCTTAGATCCTCAGTTTCTTCACCCATGATAATAAAGATATGCTGTAACTCATGGACATTTCTAAAGTTTATTTTAGTTTACTTAATTTATTAAACTAAATATTACTTGTGACGCATTTAGCAAATTTCTGGAACATTATAAGCATGAAAAATGGGAAATGAAAACAAAAAGCACTACTAGTAATGTCAGTTTGTCTAACCCTTGATCAACAGTGGTAACTTTATTAGAATTTGTTGTCTGTGGGATATTCATGGTATGGAGTGGCTTATGCATTTGGTGTGTTGGGAAACTTTCACATTCTAAAAACTCTCTATACTGTGTCATCCCTTTTGCTTTAAAGGCATCTGAAGAGAATTAGTAAGAAACCATAGTAAAATGCATTGACCTGTGAGCCTAACGATCTGTATTTATAGCTCAGACTGATACTTATCAATTCTTTTCTCATTGGGGATGATAATCATATCTGCCTTTTGGGATGTTTTGTGGTGGTTGCATGAATTAATACACAGAAAAGGATTTTGATAAATGCCTGGCCTGATGTAAGTACTCAATAAATATTGTTATTAATAATTATATTACTCCTTTTGGGAGGCATAACCTCCCACTAAGCATGGCTCCCACTGAATGAGGCTAACTACATGTCAGGCTCCCTTCTAAATGCTTATCTTATTTAATCATTGCAAAAACCTTATTATTGTAAGTATTACTTCCTAATGAGACTGTATGTTCCAAAAGAGAGTGACCTATTCACTGTCATTAGACCAGATATCTGGTTCAGAGAAGATGCTTAAAACATAAGTTCTGGATAAATTGTTGGATCCTCATTTGCCAAATGAGGACACTGAGAATGGTGCATGTGAGGTTCCTGGTATGGCTTACTGGGTGTCTTCCTGAAATGTGTGATACCAGGTTTGGGCTCTGACTTAGTTGACTCCAAAGTTTATTTTTCACATCCACTGAGCTCACTGACTTGAAAATAATTAGTGTATATTCACACCTCAAAAAATGATGTCACTGGATCAGAAGACCATTTTACTGGGAGCAAGCTGTGGGGGCAAAGGAAACTCATTTTCACATCCCCACCCCCAATAATTATGTTTATCCAGATGGAATGTACTGCATCAACAGGATAAGGCTTTATATAGAAAATAAGTCGCTGGATGGAATAGCTTTGCAAGTCGAGTGGGAAGGTGTTTCTTTCCCTCTCTAGCTTGGAAGGTGTTTATGAATAGACATGAGGTAGATTATCAGGGATTGGGATGTATAATAGGAATCCCCAGATAGTTTAATGCTAGCAGTTATGGCCACCTGAGAAAGTGATATTGGATTTGAAAGGGAAGACTATAGAGACATTTTGATGAAACTATTTTATTTATAGAGGATATTAATTTTCCATTGCTATGCAACAAATTCCCACACATTTAGTAGCTTAAAATATACATATTTATTGTCTCACTGTTTCTGTAGATGTCCAAGAATGGAGTGACTGGATACTTCACACAGGATCTCATCAGACCGAAATTAAGGGGTCATCTAGGGCTGTGGTTGTCATTTGGGGCTTAGTGTCTTCTTCTAAACTCATTGGTTGTGGGTAGAATCTATTTTCTTGTGGTCCTAGAACTAGGGTTTCTGTTTTCCTGCTAGTTGTCAGCAGGGACACCTGTCAGTGTCCAGAAGTCACTTGTGGAGCCCTGCTATGTATCCTCCCTAGGGAGTTTACAATCTAGCTATCAGCTTTCTTTTAGGCTAGCTGGAGCACAACTCTCAGACTTCCTTTCTTATAGCCAGTAAAAACACACTGCTTTTCAAAGCTAACATGGTTTAGCTGCCCCATCCAAGATAATAATCCTCTTTTCCGTATAATATAATGTTACCACAAGAATGATATCTCATTATATATACAGATTCTACCCACACTCAAAGTAGAAGGAATTCTACATGGCCAGGGGCATTAAGTGTCATCTTAGAATTCTGCCTACCACATAGGTTAAGAATACATGGCCCAGAAGGACAAATATGCTTGACTTGTGTAGGGCACAGGACTTACTAGAGGTAGAATTGAGTTAATAGCAATTTACTTGGTTCCAATATCCTTTCTCTTCTTTTGGTTTCTCTAAATCAAATGCTTCAAAGTTCTGTATCTAAAGCTCCATCGCTCTGATTTATGATGCTCTAAGATATATTTGCAGGCAAGTGACAGAAACCCAAACCAAATTGGTTAAAATAGAAAGAAAAGCGATTGGCTCACAGGGTTAAGTATCTGTTGAAGACTTCAGAAACCTCTGGAACCATTCCATGTTTCCTTCCTCTCCAGTCGAACTTCTTCACTGTGGTGGCAAAGGTCATTTTCAGAACTCCAGGTTCGAATTCTACCAGCTAAATATGCCCATTATCACTATTTTGTTTTTAGGAGTACTTTTTAATAATGGGTCCCACAAACATTCTGGAGCTGACTCTCTTGGACCAATGTTTATCAGTCTCCATGTTTATGTCAATCATGGTAATCACTGAGATGGAACACCCTGACTGGCCAACCTTGGTCATATGCCCTAGAACCAGGGATAGGATCAGCCCCTCTAGAACCAAATGAACTGAGAAACTAAGAAGAGTGGTTTCCAAAAGGAAAATAAAGGTGCTGATAGCAGAAGAGGAAAATGGATGTGAGGTAGGCATGTGCTAAAAAATAACCTATGTAGGGCTCCTCTTAGGGAGTGTGCAGAGCTTGAGAGAAAGGGTAGGAGCTGCCTGTTAGAACGAGGAAGATGTTAGCAGGGAATGAGTTGAAATGGAATAGATTGATCATTAAGCCACCTAAAGCAGTGTTTACCACAGAAATAAAGAGAGAAGCATTACATCAGTCTTGAAGAGTTTGAATACCTGGTTCAAGCTGTGAGTTTCTCATTACAAAGAGTTATCCTTCTATGAGTCATTCTATGTCCCCAAGCTTCTATTTTATTTCTGTAAAGTGGGGCTACCTGGTGCGCCTACCTCATCTTTCAGTCATCACAAAAAGTGATATTGAAAAAAAAAGAAAACCCCAAACCACCAAAAAACAGCAAAACAAGGAAGATACTCTGAGATTTCAAGAGAACTTGCATATACTGATACACTGAATTAGTAATTCAACTAGAATGTTGAAGGAATTTGCAATAGGGATATTCCTTGAGCTTCAGCCAACAAAATATTTTTCTAAGCATCTTTCCTAAAACTTCTTTTTAGAAGTTGTATGTCACTAGGGCAAAGGCCTGGACAGGCTCAGGTTTAAGGAACCTGGAACTTTAGCAACATGAAGAGGGAGGAGAGAGAAAGCTGGGCGTGTCTAGCAAAGTCATTTTGCATGCTCTCGTGTCCAAACACATCCATTTTCACAGCTGGGAGAACCTGACAGGAGACTAAGAAGGGTCCAAATCCTGCTCAAGGAGTCAGTTAGTAACAGCATGCCTCCAGAGATTCAGTATGTTTGCTGAGGAATCAGAGCCAATAGCTGGGAATACCAAGAGCAAGGTTCACAGACACAAATAATCACCATGAAAGAAAGTGAAGAATGCCACAGAGTCAGAGGAGAATGGATACACTTAAAGACTGAAGACTTGAGAAAAAAATTCTGTTTATTGAATAAGTTTGTTCTGGGATTTTCCCATATAAAGGGCTAGGTAGCTTAGTGGCAACATTTGGCTTCTACAGCAGGGTGGCCTCAGTTTGAATTTTGGTTCTGATATGTGATAGTGGGCAATTTGTTCAGCCTCTCTGTGCCTCAGCTTTCTTCATCTGAATACGGGGTTGATAATCATAATGACGATACCAACATCATAGGGGTGTTAAAAGGATTAGGTGAATTAACGTTTATGAGGTACATAGAGCAGTTCCTGGGACACAGGGCATAGTTAACACAAATACACTGTGTCTTCATGTACCAAGCTCTCACCATGAAAATACCTTTTATGTCTTTGAGTTTTAGTTCAAGCTCTCACCATGAAGATATCTTTTATGCCTTTGAGTTTTACTTCTAGCTGGGGTAACATATATAAAAGAAATAACGTCACTGATAAATGTTTAACTACAATGATGATACATGTTGTGACAGAGACATTCAGGATTGTAAGAGAGATGATAGCCTTGGTCTGGAGGTCAGGGAAGTGACATTGGCACAGATACCCAAAGGGTAAGTAGGACTTGGCTAGGAGTGGAAAGCAAGCACAAAAGCCTAGAGGCAGAAAAGGAACTTGGTGAACTCTAGTAACTGGAAGAGAGCCAGTGTGACTGGAGTGGAGAGAGGGGGACATGATTTTAGATGGGAAGTTAAGGCCAGATCATGCACAGCTTTGTACACTTCATCTAAAAATGTGTTTTATCCTAACTGAGATGGTAAAGGATAAGGCATATGAACTAAGTGTTTAAAGAAGGTTAAGATTTGGTCATGCAGAAATGATGGGTTGCTAGGGAGAAAAAGACCTGGGAATAAAGGACCAGCCTGCACAGAGAAAAGGAAGCTGGGAATGAAGAACCAGTGAGCAGTTCATTTTTGCTGGCGTAGAAGGTACAGGCAGTTAACTAGGTATAATTAAGTTTGTAAAGAAGCACCAGGACCAAATGACAGAGGGCATTAAATTCTGGGTAAAATGGTTCTGACTTTAGTATACAGTTAAAAGTCTACCAGGTTTTAGATACGCAGAATGATGGATGAGAATTGTGTTCTAAGCACATTGCCCAAGCAGAGTTGGTATGGGTTGGGAAGGAGAAAAGAAAGAGAGAGAGGGAGGGAGGAAGGGAGGAAGAGAGATATGGAGAGAGAGAGAGACAGAGTGAGAGAGAAGACAGAGAGAGAGAGAGAGACTAAGAAGCATAGCATTTTTTATTTTGAAACACGGTCTGGGTCTGTAGCGTAGCCTGGAGTACAGTGGTGCGATCTTGGCTCACTGCAACCTCTGCCTCCCGAGCTCAAGCCATCCTTTCACCTCAGCCTCCCAAGGGCACACCATCATGCCCAGCTATTTATTCATTCATTCATTTGTTTATTTGTAGAGACAGTGTTTCTCCGTGGTACCCAGGCTGGTCTCGAATTCCTGAGCTCAAGCAATCTACCTGCTTTGTTCTTCCGAAGTGCTGGGATTACAGGCATATGCCACTGTGCCAGTCCAGCATAACATTTTTATTCAGTGAAGACATGCTCATAACAGCCTAGATGATGGACACGGAAGGCTTAAATGTTGCTCACACATATTAATTACTCAATAAATATCAGTTATTATTAATTCAATGGTTTTAAAAACTAAAAATAGCTGTTTGTAAGTGTAAAATATTATACCTAATATGAAGGCAACATTTTCCTTCTTTTAGCTTTTCAATATTTCCCATAGACCCTGAGCAGCCTGCTACAGTCCATGGTGTGTTGTGATTATTTAGGCATGAGTATGGCTCTGCAATGGATTTCAGACTCCTAGAAGACAGAGACCAGGCAAGACATTTATCTCGAAATCATTTATACTACTTCACTGTCAGTAGGCACTTAAGAAATACAGACTTCTTTCAGCAGTTGTTCAGCCTATTCTGGACCCAAAGTACCCCAGATTAAGGGATTTTAACTCCTTTGAGATTTGACAGGAGTAGTGAATTTAAGCTTTTGAGACAGCGGCAGGTGGCTGAGAGTCCTGCACAAACAGGACAAAATCTTATCTTTATTTAAGGAGGGGGACGTGAAACCTCCATTTCATCACTGAACATTTATCTATATTTATTGTCTATTTCTAGAAAAAAATGTTGCTTACCTTTTTATTAATTTATTCACTGGATTTCCCTTTCCGATTTCTTAAGCTTAAATCTAAATAAAGCAACCTATAAAATCTAAGGTCAGATTACATACCAGAAAAATCACCTACCCTAGAGTCCTGAAGCTGGGATCCAGGGATAGACATTCACAAATGAGATTATCAGAGACAAATACAGTGAAACTCCATGTAAAATTTTGTGGGCTTTTTTATAAGTACATTTTTCCACAACAGAGAAGGACTATAGCAGTTGTGAGGTTCTTAAAACAGTCTGTGATATTAAAAATGTTGTCCATTGTTTTTCAAATCTATCATACTATGAATGACATTCTGGGAAACATTTCATTTTCTTATTAAATGACCTTGTACAAAAGGTCCTATTTTAGTGTCACCCCAAAATCTACAGACAGGAAGTTCTTTCTTAAGTCTACCCTAATCTGTTGGCAACTCCTCCCCATGGAAGCCCTTAGTAAATTCAGTGGAAATAGCAAACAGCTGCTCACCAACACCCACCCCAAAGAAAGAACAAGACATTTCTCACATATCTCAAGCTGCCTTAAATGTTCTTTCTTTGGCAAAGAAGAAAAAAAGAAGTATATTTTTGGCCTCTAAACCTTTTCCCACCCGTGTGTATTTCTGCAAAAATGTTATCCATATGGTTTTGATTGCATTCTCCATAAGTCATTAGAAATGCTTTGCACTGAGAACTTTTCTGATGACCAAGGGGTCTTTGGAGACATTTAAAAATGGCCCTCTTAGCCTTTCATCATAGAAACAGGAAAGCTAAACAGAGCCAAATGCAAATGAACTAAGACCTGGAAAGGTTGGAATTTTATTCAAAACTCAGAAACCATAAGGCTCAAGTGAGCCTTAAATCTGTCCATGCAAAGTCATCACCTCCTTCTCCAGGGACAAGATATACTAAATCATCCATTGGCACAGATAATGCAATGGCTCCAGACATTGAAGTTGATATTTAGGATTGGGTTCAGTGACCCCATAAAATTCCAAGAACTTCCAATCATCCCAGGTCTTCCTCATTATTCCCAGAGGGTAGAGTAAAGATTTTGGACTTGGACTTGGGTGTGGAATTTCTCACTCCATCACCTACTAGCTATATTTTGGCAAGCTACTCAAGTTTTTCAAGGTTCAATTTCCTATCACATAAAGATAGGGTAGTATTATTTATCTTATACTGCAAAGAATTTTCAGAATTGTAAGCAATAATATTCAGAACATTGCACATAAGATCTTGGTGCACGGTCAAAGTTCAAAAATTATCTTTCCTCTTTCTCTCTGTGTAATAGTAGTTGGAACTAGGAAGAGTTCTTTGTTTCTTTAGGGAAATATTGATGGTGTGGGTGAGGAAGAGAAAGACTAGATAGTGTTCCAAAGCATTAAGTCCCCTCTTTCTAACGTATGTAGACCACAGCCCATCTTGGGAAACTGATTACAAAGAAAGGGTTAAGAAGAATGAGTCAGGCCCTTTTTTGGCCATCACTGAAGCGGGAGCAGCCAAAATGAAGTTCAATCCCGTTGTGACTTTCCACCGAACCAAGAACCGCAAAAGGTATTTCAATGCACCTTCCCACATTCGCAGGAAGATTATGTCTTCCCCTGTTTCCAAAGAGCTGAGACAGAAGTACAACGTGCGATCCATGCCCATCTAAAAGGATGATGAAGTTCAGATTGTATGAGGATACTATAAAGGTCTGCAAATTGGCAAAGTAGTCCAGGTTTATAGGAAGAAATATGTTACCTACATTGAACGGGTGCAGCGCGAAAAGGCTAATGGCACAACTGTCCACGTAGGCATTCACCCCAGCAAGGTGGCTATCACTGGACCAAAACTGGACAAAGACTGCAAAAAGATCCTTGAATGGAAAGCCAAATGTCACCAAGTAGTTATAGAAAAGGGCAAATACAAGAAAGAAACAATTGCGAACATGCAGGAACAAAGTAATCTTATATACAAGCTTTGATTAAAACTTGAAATGAGGAAAAGAAAGAAGTTCAAGAAGAAAAAAAGAAAAGAAGAAAAGGAAGTAAGGAAAGAAGAAAAGGAAGGAGAAGAAGAAAAGAAAGAAAGAAAAAGAAAGAAAGAAAAATTGTCAGAACTTTGGTCTTCACTGGAAGTTGCCAGACTACCATGTCTCAGATTGATTTCAGAACTGCATTATCAGCAGGGCCGCTGTTGCCTATTAACGGTCATGGAAGCAGATCTCAGCTGGAGGATGATGGGGAGACAGACAGAAAGATAGGTACGAATAAAGGAAGGAATGGGGTACAAGGAGACAGAAAGGAAGGAAAAAGAGCAGGGAGAGGCAAGAGATAGTGATCTGGTGTTTCATACTGCGGTGGGTGGGAGAAGCAGTGTGTGTGGTGGGCGTATTTCTTCGTGGTCAGAACCAAATTCAGAACCACCCTGGGGAACCTGTGTGCAAGACCTGAACCTGGGCCAGAAGCCAAGAGAAAGAGAAAGTTGGCCAAGCAAAAAGGGAGAAGTTTCCATCAGGCAGAAAGAGAAATCGCTGGGTGGGTCAGTGGCTAGAGAGCTGTCCGTGGTGCTGACTCCTCCTCATTTGGATTCCGGCGGAGACTTGGAGGAGCTCTGCACCATCTGCTGCTCCTCTCTTTCCTCTCGCCTCAGTTCTGACCTCTTGAGACCCAGGATCATTTTTCCTAGCTCTATGTCTTCTCCTCTCCTTCTCCATTCCTCTTTGTCTATTAAATAATTTTTCTCAGGTTCCCAGTTCATCACTCAAACATTTCTCTTCTATTTTGTTTCAAGACTCCTCTTCTTCCAATTAGTTCACTGGCTCCTAGATTGTTCTAGGCCTCCCTGGTGATCACATCTCCCTCCTATCATCCTTTGAATTAAAAAACAAACAAAAAACCCTCATACAATGGCAATCATAAAAGCAGACAACATGCACTGAGCACTCACTAGGTGTCAGGGAGCAGTCTGAGTGCCTTTGCATACATTAACTCTTGAGCAGTCTAAGTGCCTTTGCAAACATTAACTGATTACAATTCCACATCAACTCTGTTAGATAAGTAGATATATTATTATTCTATTAGACAAGGAATTGGGGCTTAAGGGGTATTTTGGCCAAGACCACACACCCACAGGACTCCAACCTCTCTCCAGCCTGCACATCTACTGAATCTGGCTCTTTATATTTTCCATCATCTTTTCCTATGCCTTCCTGCACTTCCGTGTGGTCGGTTTAATGCTCTCTATTCTTGCCTCATTTTCAAGGGACTAGGAATCTGCATTGCTGATTTGGTTTAAATCAGAAGGGAGGCAAAGTAAACAAACATACAGAGTGTGCACTGTGTGGGAATTTAGATCATACGAGGGCTTTATTTTCCGCTTCAGGGAGAGGCCCCATGTTAGGGACCTCTCACGCTGATTGCGGAGTCTTTTGGTTTTTATTTTCATGTCTCAGTCCCTGTCCCCTCGCCCCTTCTCCACCTCTGGTGGTCTCCAGAGAACTTCGCGTCCCCTCAGCTTCTCAATCCTACATCCTGCCTACGTAGAGAAGCTCTTGCTTCATTCTGGGAGGTTACGTGGGCTCTCGCCTACACACCGAGAGAGACAAACAGTGCCAAAGACTCACAGAGAGACGCGCAGACACAAGCGGACCCACACGGGCACCTCCCGAGACAAAACCCACACTCGATGGATACACGCGGCCATGGGAACACCCCGGGCCCCAGAAACACTCAGGGACTCGCAGCGCATACAGTACAGTCACGCTCAAGAGCACCAGGATCCCGGGGTTGCGCAGATACACGGCCCCTTCGGATGCTCGTGCGCATAGGCAGAACACCCGACACCCCCAGACCCACGAAACTCCCCAGGGCCCAGCCCCCAGCCCACCCAGGCCGCCCTTCCCTCGAGGCGGCCTGCCGACTCTCCTCCTCCTCCGCCTAAAGATGTACAAAACACTCCTCGGAAGCAAGCCTGCGCTCGGCTCCTCCCTGCCCGCCCCCCAGCCGCCGCTCCCCCATTCATTTTCGGCCGTCGCCGGCTAAGTCCCTCCCCCCGCGTAGCCCGGCCCCCGCCGCTCCCCGCCCGGAGACCGCGGCGCACTTGGACTTCCCTCTCCATTCGCCAGCCGCCGCGCTCCCGGTCCCCACGGCTGCAAACTGATCCGGCGCGGGGGGGAGGAGAGCGCAGGCGAGAGAGGGAGAGAGCGAGCAAGAGCGAGCCAGAGCCAGGAGAGCGCCAGAGCCGGGAGGCAGAGGGAGTGGGGACCGCCTTCCGGAGCCGGGATTCATGCCTGTCCTCGGGACCAGCGAAAGGGACTTGACGGCTGAGTATGAGCCAGGCTGCTAGGAGCCAGGTACCCCCACGCCTGCAGTCCCCGCGCCGTCCCCGGAATGCGAGCTGGACGCAGGGCTCTCCCAAGTTCCCACAGAGCCGAATAAAAAGCGTCCGCCCGCAGCTCTCCGCCAAAGACGGACATTGACTCCAGGTAAGGCGGCGCGTGTACAGCGCCCCGCAGCCCCTCTGCCCTTGGACCCGGCCCCGAACCGCATTCGGGGCACCTCCCGCGCGCCCCCGCCCCTCCCCCGCCGAGCACCCACGTCCGCTCTTCACCTGGCCGCCCTGCCGCTTCCAAGTCTTCTCCGGCTCTAGGGAGGGGGTTCCTGCGCCCAGGGCTGAAAGGGTTAACTGCGGGTTGGAGTGAGTGGCGTGTGTGTCCCCGCGCGCTCCCGACGTGTGCACCATGGTGGGAACTTGATGTGGTGCTAGTGCGAGTGTGCGTGTGCGGCGTCGTTTGCGTTGATGCGTGTGTTTGTGGTGTGTGTGTGTATGGGAGGGGTGAAGAGAGAGAGGTCCTGTAACCTACTTACGGCGCGATGTGTGTGTACATGTTTGCACGTATGTGTTTGTATGTGTACACTTGTGTGTCTTTTTAATGAGATCTCTCCAGCTTACACGGAATGGGACCCCTTTACTATAGGATCACGTAGTCATCGGGAAACCCACTGTGGACTCCCTCTAAGGGCTCTGGGCTTGGGCTTTGGGGAGAATTATGGGGCTGTATGTAGATGGCACCTTATTTAGCCCAATGTTGGTACCCTTGAAGGAAAATTCCTCCAAACCGTGGAATCCTGCTACACTGGGACCCACCGCTTAGTATGAAAGAGACATGGCCAAGCCCCGAGACAAATGAGACACTGTCACTTTAAATTCCACACTGGGCAGACTCCAGGATTCTGATGGGAATTTGGAGACACTGGATAGTGGGTGACAGAGAAAGGAGGAAGTCGGCGGTGGGCTCCTTATCTGGGGCTTGGCAAGTCTGGGATAGGGATCTACCCTGCCTCCCCGTTGGCAATCAACACAGCCCCTCAGGCTTCTGGTGCTTTGGGGGAGGATCTGGGCAAGTTTGCATGGATCCCCCTCAGGGAAAAGGAGGAAGCGTCCTCGAGGACTTGCTTATCCATCACAGTTGCAAAGGGTCTCAGAGGAAATTTCATTTGGGGGCAGCTCTGGATGATATGGAAGGAGATGGATGGGGCACTTTCCTAAGATAGATTCGTCTTTCCCCATTTCAGTCAGGGAAGCCCCCAGAGAATCTCTTCTCAAATATGCCTCTCTATGGCTCCACTGGAGTTAGAAGGATATTGGGAGAAGGCAGAGAGGTGGAGACGGGTGACGGAGCCGGTGGGGGGGCGGAGAGAGAGAGAGGGATTATTTCAGTACTGAGGGGGATCTACAATTTGAAAAGGGGCTGTGAGTGGGGAACCCATGACAGAATGTGGCAGTAATTGACTTAAACTGCTGTTGGTTTGCACATTGCATCTCTCACTTGGCTCCAAAATACTGCCAAGGGCAGGGGGGTGGTGGAAGAATCTCAGCCAGAAAGGCAGTTTGAGTCAAGGCCCTCTTTCTTGTTTCCTCCACCTCCTGGGAGGCTCTCTAGGTAGGTCCCTTGGCCACCCTGCCTTGGTACTGTTAGACTTGGGCTCTGGGGCCAGCCATTGATTTGACTCCCAGCGGCCTCTTAAAGGCTTGCCCTACTCAGCAAAAATGCTGAGTTTTACTGCTGTGAGCATGGCTTCCAGACTCGGCAGCTGTTACTTTCTCAAGGTAAGCGGCAGCCGTTCTGCTCTGAGGCAGGGAGGCTGGGCGAAGACAAGGGCTGTGACACTGGGACACAGCTTGGCGTTTAGCTCAGCTTGGAGGGGCCACTGAAAACCTTAGGGGAACAAAGTAGAAATAGGCTTGGCGTAAAAAATTTACACATATATATTCTAGGAAAAAAATCTATATATCTGTATATATACACATACATATATATGCATATATATTTTCTGGGAAGAGATAAAAGCAAACGTATTTGTAGAAACCTGCCCTGGCGGGTGGATTCTACCTGCAGGCACTTGCAGACATACCATTCTCTGTCCAGAGGCTGATACCTCAGGCTGAAGCCTTCACACAGCCACAGAAAATCTCCTTTAGGAAACTCATGTCAGAGCAGAGCATCCTTGATTATCTTGAGTAGGAGGTATTAGGGCCAAGGAGGAGACCCCTTTTGGGCAACTGCCTCCTTTTCTCTCTTTCCAAATTCGTAGACGATGGAAGCTGGAAGGAATATTAAAGAGCAGAAAGGCAGGACTCTGTGGCCTAAAGAGGGAATGAGAATTCCCCACCATTTGGTAGTGAGTTAGTGGCATGCCCAGGACTGGAATCTAGGCTTCTCAGCTAGATCAATGCCCTTTCCACTCTTCCCATAGTGCCTGGGACTGTATACTGCTCACACCCCTGTCCTGCCACCCTGCCACCAAGATCCCACGCCAGACAATCGCTTGTCTTCCCTCATCAAACTTCACATTTTCAGAGATGGATTTCAAGGTTTTTATATCTGGAAACATGACCCCAAAGAGAAAAGGTCCAATGCGCATACACACACACACACACACACACACACACACACGCACACACACACACACACACACCGGGGGGGTGGGGGGGGAAGGGAGAGAGAGAGCGAGAGAGAGCGAGAGAGAGCGAGAGAGAGAGTGAGAGAGAGAGAGAGAGAGAGAACATAGATTCCTTCTCCAATATCTTTAGAGAATTGCCCAGGTAAGGACTCAGTACTGACTATGACTAGTAGGCAGAACCCAGCAAAGTGTCTGGTCTGTATCTGAGCTTTTTATTAAGGAATGCACTGCTTTCCAGAGAGGAAAATGTACACTCATCCACCAATGCAAATCCTTCAGGCAAATTAATTTCTTTATATTAATTAGAATCTCACCCCTATACACTTCTACATGTTATAGGCACAGGAGCATATGCAAGCACACATGCATAGGTGTGCTTATACACACATGTGCACACAAAGATCCAGAAACCTTTCCTACTTGCTACATTTCCAAAAAAGAGAACCTCCGCACCAAATTGTGTGCTCTCATATAAAGCATCTACCATGTGAAGACTAGGACTCATGAACTCCAGGGAAGGAGAAATGTAAAGCCCTGTGAACGTAAAGCCCAGAATGGAGTTCACTCAAAAGTGTGCTCTTAGACTTCTAGATTCCTCTTTCAGGGTTCTGTCAAGTACTGAAAAACATGGGGGTTTTAGGCCCATCCGCAATAGAGCCTTTTCCATGCAGGATTTTCCGGGGCTAGATGGCACTTTAGCTCCCAGAAGGGGGAGCTGTGACTCCATTTCAACCAAGGAGAAACAGCTCAGAGATTCCAAATCAGCTGTTGGGGCCCCCGTTGAGTTTAGACGACCCAGCTCTGGCTGCAATGAATGTCTTTGCCGCTGGTACAGGCAGGGACTGTAAAAACACCCTCCCCTGACCAGTTCAAATTCAACATCTCTTTCTTAGTGTGTGCAAGAGTTTATGTTATTGATCATAAAGTCCTCTATTTTTCTGTAAAGGTCTTTGCCCAAAGGCCCTTCAGTTGTGCAAGGAGACATTTTTTTGCTTTGCAACCTCTCTCCTTCCCCCTCCCAATTCCTTAGAGGAAATTACCAGTACATTATCACTTGAACAGACCATCAAGGTTAGACATACCCTACCCTTCTTTTCCTGCTTTTCCCTTGCTGAAATACAAAGCTTAACAAATTGGCGGCTGAACTACTGGAAACCATGTTAGAGACAAGATGGAGGTCATGTAAAAAAGACAGGTCCTTAAATGTCATTCTTCAAATAATTTCTCCAGTAGTGCTCCCTTCTGCAAAGACCATCTTTATTATTCTTTCCTCCATGTCCCACATTTGGCCATGACTTTTAACAAAATTCTACCCATATTTCAACATCTAGCTCAAATGACCCCGCCAAGAAGTCTTCTCGATACCTTATTTTGGAATTAATCTCTTTATCACTTGATGTTTGTGTACCATTTTATCTGAAACTCTATTTTAGTTTGTGTCTCCATTTGCCCTGCTTTATAGCGCCTGGGGTATAGGTCTGTCTTACCCTTTTCAGGATGGTCTAAGAAGCATCTTTGTATTCCGGGGACTGACACAGAGTAGTTGCTTTATAAATATTTGCCCTTGCATTTCATGTCGCATCTCAATAGCAGCTGTCCTCTCTCTGTCTCTCACACTTTCTGACAATTGCTTCATATTCATTTAAAGCAATGCCGTTAATGGCATTTTTGCCCATATCAAGAATATGGCAATTCCAATGATAATACAGACAGATAAAAATTAGACCCTACTTGGAAGTGAACATTGACTTCCTGTAATCCAGGCAGGGTCTTTAGTTTTGTTCTCTCATGTAGTCCTTCTTTCCACTGAATGGGGCAGATATAGCCCCTTTTACAGAAGAGGAAAATGAAGCCCCGGCTGGATAGACTCCTTGGCCAAGGTCACACAACCATCACAGCTAGCATTCGAATCTGTCCTCTTTCCTGCATCATCTCTGCTGTTTTCACTGGACCACTGAGTTAATGGTAACTGTTATGAATGACTGGCAACATCAGGTTGTTCAATAGATGCTAGGAATAGCTGGGACGTATTATGAACTCTTTGAAATTGATGATAGGAAGGTGTCATGGAGCCATGGATCAAAGAAAACCTCTGAAGGTTCCTCAATAACCAGACTTTTCTCTATTTTCAGGAATGACAAGTCCTTTTTGTGACACCAATAATGCATGACCATTCAGTCTCAGTTTTAGTACTTTTAGTGACAGCAAGTTCATTACTGCACAGACCAGCCTATATCATATTTGAAGAGCTTTGTTGGAATATTTTCTTGCTTTGCTCCTAAATCATCCTTCTATCCATGTGTCTCTGAAATTGCACAAGTGTAATTCACTTCCAGTTATCAGTTCTTCAAATATTATGAAAACAGAATTCTTGCACAACTATTTTCTTTCAGAACAGAGGGGATTGTCTTCACAGTCCTGTCTTCCGTAGCATCTGCTTGGAGGCCTCTTGGCCCCTCAATACTGTCCTAGAGGAATTGTCTAGTTTACCTCACTTTTAGGGCTTACATGCCACAACAAAAAGGGAAAGATGACCCGAAATTGAGTGAGGATTTATTCAACAGATATTTATTGGGTGCCTACTGTTTGCCAAACATTGCTGTAGACAAGCCGTCAAATAGAACTGTCAGTGATGATGGACATGTTTTCTGTGCTGTCCAATATGGTAGTCACTAACCATGTATGATTACTGAACACTTGAAATGTCGCCAGTATTGCTGATGAACTGAATATTTAATTTTATTTAACTTATATTAATTTTTATTTTGATTTACATAGCTATATGTGGTTGGTGGCTATTGTATTGAATAGCATAGATCTGGACTTTGGAAATGTAGCATCAATGTGGTCTTGTTTTCATTAAGCTCCCACTTTAGTGGAGAGAGATGGATAATCAATGAGTAAACAGATAAGCAAAATAATTTTATATAATATTAAATGTTGCACCACTAATTATGGTAATATGCTAGAAAGGAATGTGGATGGTATAATTTTAGATAGAGTAGCCAGAAGAAGCCTTCTCTGAGAAAGTGATATTGGAACTGAGGTTTAAATGAGAAGGAACCAGATATGTGATTTTGTGGGTAAAGAGCATTAGAGGCAGAAAGAAGAATAAAATGGAGTTGGCCAGGTTTGGTAGCTCATGCCTGTAATCTCAGCACTTTAGGGGGCTGAGGTGGGAGGATCGCTTGAGCCCAGGTGTTTGAGACCAGCCTGGGAAACATAGCAAGACCCCATTTCTGCAAAAATAGTAATAATAATAAAACCAACTGGGCACCTGTAGTCATAGCTATTTAGTAGGCTGAGATTGAGATCACTTGAGCCTGAGAAATTGAGGCTGCAGTGACCTGTAATTGCACTACCACACTACAGCTGGGCAGCAGAGTAAGACCCTGTTTCAAAAAACAAAACAAACCACAGCGTCACCTCATTGGGACAAGCTTAGGAAGTCTAAGAGATGGACTGGCTGCCAGTGTGGCTGAAGCTTTCAAATTGGGAAAATGACACAAAAGGGAATTAGGAAGGTGGGCAGGGCAGATCACAGTGGCCTGTACAAGAGAGTGGGAAGTTTTGACATCTTTTCCTTATCATCTCTGGTTGTAAGGCAGGTAGTTTGAGGACTAAGGAGAGTTTGAGAATTTACAGGTTGTTGTCAGGTACTCTTGGTGGATTTTTATTATGTCCATTTTAAATCAGAAATTTCAACAAGTTTTCTCATTTTAATTTCTAGTCCTACTCTGAATGTCATATCCTGGAGATACATCAATCTAAAGGGAGGAAGAGAAACAAAAGTAGGGGAAATGGATAGAAAAGGAAGAAGAGAATGAATATGTGGGGGTAAAGTAATTTAAATGGTGTCTTGTGAAAAAGGATGAAAGCTGGAAGTGTTCACTTTGAATCAGCAAATATTTATTGCATGTCTTGTCTTGGAAAGGCTTTGGACAAAGTGACTTGGGCAGTATGGTGATCAATCTTGCTAGGTGCTGGCAATCTAATAGTACAGATCTGCAAATTTATAAATAATTATTCATGATAAATTGATAATTGACACTTCAGAAGGTCTGGGAGAATTTCGGGTAAGGTGAAATCTAAAGGAAGACACATCAGTAGTGATAGTGGTGAGGAGGATGTCGACAGAAACTATAAGTCTCAAGATCACAGGCTGTGTCTTTTTATTGTATATCCCCATTAATTTAGAATTTCATACAATAAGAGCACAGGGACTCAGAGTACTTGATTCCAGTCCTGGCTCCTATCTCTGTATATCTAGACCTCCTTAAGAGCATATCTTTCTCTCTCTAGGCTTGCCTTCTGTAAATTGAGAGGGACCCAGCTGTAGTTTGCTTCATTGAAGGTATATTGCCTGACTCTATGAAAATGTTGCAGTCAGGTGCAGTGGCTTACGCCTGTAATCCCAGCACTTTGGGAGGCTAAGGTGGGCGGATCACAAGGTCAGGAGTTTGAGACCAGCCTGACTGACATGGTGAAATCCTGTCTCTACTAAAAGTACAAAAATTAGCCGGGTGTGGTGGCATGCATCTATAATCTCAGCTACTCAGGAGGCTGAGGCAGGAGAATTGCTTGAACCTGGGAGCTGGAGGTTGCAGTGAGCCGAGATTACGCCATTGTACTCCAGCCTGGGTGACAGAGTGAGACTGTCTCAAAAAAAATGCAAAAAAATTGTAGCTGGGCATCATGGTGCACACCTGTGGTCCTAGCTACCTGGGAGGCTGAAGTGGGAGGATCACTTGAGCCTGAGAAGTAAAAGTTGCAGTGAGCCAAGATTGTACCACTGCACTCCAGCCTGGGTGACAGGGTGAGACTCTGAAAAAAAGAATATATTGCATGACAAAGTTCTTGTACAAGTAGAGAGAGACACACACAATACCTGTGCTTCCTCATAAGATTTAGATGTCTTCTAAAAAATAAGCAAATTTAAAGCAGGTCATACACAGACTCTGTTTTGAGACAGTGTGGCTGAGTAGTGGTGAGATAGCGATTCTGTACCGCGGTGGCAACTCCTGATATCAAAGTGATTAAGTGTTAACATGAAACCCACTGTCCTCATGGAACACAGTAGCCTGGAAAGACTGCCTAGAGATCCATCAACAGTCCTTGCTACTGAGGGGGCAAAGAAGACAATTAAGGAGATAATGAGGCTGAGAAAAAGTGAAATTAATTTTTTTTTCATATGAGGGTGAAGGGGATCTTTGTCTCCTGAGGGAACTATCTTTTGGAGATTGCAAGTGGCCTTAAGGAGAATAGCCTGAATAAGAGTGGGTATGAGAAAGTTAAGAGTCATAAATTACGGGGGCTTCCTGCTATCCCCACACAGGAGTGGAGAGCCTGGTGAAGACACAAAATACATCATTCTGAACAAATTTTGTTCTCAGTTTGCAGGGGTTTTCTCACAGGGTGCAGAGCTGTATACAAGGAAGTTGAGGCCATCTTGGGATAGCTAGGAGACTGTATTTCCCCAAGGGTGGGAGGTAGATTGATAAGGCAATTAACAAAAGCAACATGCAACCATTTTTGTATAAACTGCAAAGGTCAGAGCAGCAGGGCTCCGAGTAAATGGCCTATGTGAACAGCTAGAACCCTTTGTAAGGGTTAACCCAGTACTGGCCTTCAGAGGTTTCTAAGATATAGTTTATCTAGCCTTGCAAAGGTCCTGCAAATGAGCCAGTGGGAACCTCTGTGAGAAATAATGGATCTTGGGGATAATAGAGAACAGTTGCATTACAGATTACAAGCTGATTCAAATAGAGGAAAGGCAGACTTCCAGGATATGATTGTTTTTTGGGGAAAAAGTGGTGAATTCTCAAGTATCCATTCTAAGATTTAGCAATCTGCAAAAGTAGATGAAACTCTAGTAGGCTGTGGATATCCTGGAGTCCCCAGGAGCTCCAAGATAAACCTAGAAGAGCAAACAGAGAACTGTGACAGAGACAACTGCCTTCTGTAAGTACGTTTCCCTTTACATGGTAGTGGATAAGCTAAATTTCTTATGGAATTTGATGGGTTCTGAGTTTACAGGGACACGATAAAGGAAGGACCTACAGGAAGCCTTGGCTGGCACGATAAAGACATTTTCACAAGCACAGGGGCCATCAAAAAAGAAAATCAGCACTTTGGTATGTTTAGGAAAGATTGAAAAATAGATTACTTGGCAAGGGTTGGTAATATGGTTTTGCTGCTGGGGCACATTTTGGATATATAGTTCTTATAGGTGAAGTGGTCCACATCAAATGCCATTGCCAGAGTTAGCCAAGGCTGGGGAGGGCTATAAAGAATTTTATTCTGAATGTATATAAAAAGGACAGCAACATTGAAAGTCCAGTGAAGGCTTGCAAATGATTCCTGAAAATATTACCAAGTCAGCTCCAGTGTCGATTACCTCTCTGTCTTCTCTGACAGTGGGAATGATACATGTAGTCAGAGCATGGACTGGAATTTGAGGGGGCTCTGGAAGGATCTTGATCTATAACATTTAGAGATGGCTGAAATGTCACTGCCATAAAGCCATTCTTGGAGTGGAAAAGTGGATGTGCCAAGCACGTGACATATTCCTTGTGCTGCAATGGATACTTGATGTAAATATCCTACTGAATATTCTCAACAAGCTCATGCATAGGTAGTATTGTGCTCCATTCTAGACATGATGAAACTGAGCTCGGAGCAGTAATACCACTTGCCCAAGGCCATACACTGAGTCAGTTGTGTTTTGTTGTGGAGTCGCATCTTTGTCTTTCTGACTTGAAAGTATAGAGGTTGAAAGCATGGGTATGCTGGAGTTTGAATACATGCTCTGCCACTCACTAGCTATTTGACGTGGGACAGATTACCTCATGTTTCTGCGCTAGTTTTCTCATCTGTAAAATGAATATTATAATAATAGTAACTCCAAGTTGGGCATGGTGACTCACGCCTGTAATACCAGCACTTTGAGAGGCTAAGGCAGGAAGATTGCTTGAGGCTAGCTGTTTGAGACTAGTCTTGAGAATATTTAGTAAGACTCTATCTCTACAAAAAATTTTTAAAAATTTACCCAGGTGTGGTGACCTGTGTCTGTCGTCCTAGCTATTTCAGGGGCGCTGAGGCGGGAGGATCACTTGAGCCAAGAAGTTCAAGGCTGCAGTGAGCTGTGATCATGCCACTGCAATTCAGTGTGGGTGACAGAGTGAGATTACATCTCAAAAATAACAACAATAATAGTAACTTCGTAGAGATATGTGTGGATTTCATTAGTTGATATGACAGGTGCCTGGCAGGTCATCAACACTATATAAACATTAACTATTACTGCTTTGTATGATTTTCACACCCTCTTAGATTAAACATTGCTCATACTCTCAGGTATGTGCTCAAACTGGAAATAACATATAGGAAAAAAAAGTATCATTAGGTTCAAGGCACTGCCTTGCAAATGAACTCGCTCAGTTATTTCTACTAACTTCCCCACCATGTGGCAGTGGGATAACAGTGATTAGAGGAGAGAGTGAGAAAGTAGGAAAAGGCATGGGAGAACACAGTGACAGAGGCAGATTTTTTAATTCCTTGTGTTACAACAGATCAGAAACGAGATTTAGATGTAAAGGCCAGATAAAGACATAGGATCATCCACATCCACCATCAAGGCAGGAAGTCATCTTCAACACACTCCAGCTCAAATTCCAATCTCTTACTCCTTTTTTTTTTTCATACTTGTAAACTCTTTTTAAGATCAATTCGTAGCCGGGCACAGTGGCTCACACCTGTAATCCCAGCACTTTGGGAGGCCGAGGTGGGCGGATCACGAGGTCAAAGAGATCAAGACCATGCTGGCCAACATGGTGAAGCCCTGTCTCTACTAAAAAATACAAAAATTAGCTGGGTGTGGTGGCATGCGGCTGTAGTCCCAGCTACTGGGGAG